>NW_020772454.1:0-10051 GCF_900518735.1 Pseudonaja textilis | reverse complement strand
GAGTTTGACAGCCCTGGCTTAGTACATTTTCAGTAATTATACTAGAGTCCATCAATAGACTCCCTTGTATTTGAATAATTTATTTCTCTCCTGCGTACTTTGTTGTGTATTTCCTTTGTAAAATGTGTTTATTGACATTTTATTAGATTTATGTGGCCACTAAGCATCTTTGGGCAACTTATAATATCATTTAATCGTGCTATAGTTCATGTGTCCATCACATTTCCTCAGTGCATTTCATATTTTTTAAAAAATAAATGTATATAGATACAGATAATCAGAGTTGGAAGGGACCTTGTAGGTCATCTAGCCCAAGTGGGAGACCCTACACCATTTCTGACAAATGGCAGTCCAATCTCTTCTTGAAAATCTCAACTGATGGCTCTCCCACAACTTTCGAGGGCAAGCTGTTCCATTGGTTGATTGTTCTCCCTTGTCAGAAAGTTTCTCCTTATTTCCAGGTTAAATCTCTCCTTGTTTAGTTTCCATCCATTATTCCTTGTCTGGCCTACAGGAGCTTTAGAAATAAGCTTGACCCCTTCCTCCCTGTGACAGCCCCTCAAATATTGGAAGACCGCTATCATGTCTCCCCTGGTCCTTCTCTTTACTAGACTAGCCAGGCCCAGTTCCTGCAACCGTTCGTTGTATGTTTTAGCCTCCAGTCCCCTAATCATCCTGGTTGCTCTTCTCTGTACTTTTTCTAGAGCCTCAACATCTTTTTTATAATGTGGTGACCAAAACTGGATGCAGTACTCTAGGTATGGCCTTACTAAGACTTTATAGAGCGGTATTAGTCCCTCCCTTGATCTGGACTGTATCCCTCTGTTAATGCAACTTAGGATTGCATTGGCTTTTTTGGCTGCTGCTGCACACAGCTGGCTCCTATTTAGCTGGTTGTCCACTAAGACTCCAAGATCCCTCTCCCAGTTTCTGCTATTGAGCCTGGTTTCACCCAGTCTATATGTGTACTTTTGAGTTTTCTTGCCAAAGTGTAGGACTTTACTTTTCTCTACATTGAATTTCATTTTGTTAGATACGGCCCAGGGTTCTAGTCTGTCAAGATCCATCTGGATCTTGAGCCTATCTTCTTGGGTTTTAGCTATTCCTGCCAGCTCAGTATCATCTGCAAATTTGGTAAGTTCCCCTTCTGTTCCCTCATCTAAGTCGTTAATGAAGATATTGAAGACGGAACCTTGTGGCACCCCACTGCTTACTTCCCTCCATGTAGACTTAGACCCATTAAGGACTACTTGTTGAGTACGGTTTGCCAGCCAGTTGCAAGTCCATCTAGTGGTGGTGTTATCTATTCCACTTTTTTCTAGCTTACTAAGAAGTAGCTTGTGGTCTACTTATCAAATGCCTTACTGAAATCTAAATATTTTATGTCCACAGTATTTTTCTGGTCTACTAATTTAGTCACTGTGTTGAAGAATGAAATAAGATTGGTTTGGCATGGTCTGTTTTTAACAAACCCGTGCTGACTGCTAGTTATTACTTTACTTGTTTCTAGATGTTGGCAGATCTGTTTTTTTTCTTATCTTTTCCAGTTTCTTCCCGGGTATTGATGTTAGGCTGATTGGTCTATAGTTTCCTGGGTCTGTTTTTTTCCCCTTTTTGAAGATGGGAACCACATCAGCTCTTTTCCAGTCCTCTAGTAGTTTCCCGGTGCTCCAGGATTTTTGAAAGCTATGGTGCAGTGGTTCTGAGATGACCTCTGCCTACTCCTTTAAAACTCTGGGATGTGATCCATCAGGCCCCAGTGATTTGTGTTCATCAAGATCAGACAGGTGTTCTCTTACTATTTTTTTGCTTATTTTAACTTTTATTTCTGGTCTGTCTTTTACAGTTATGTTTTTGGTGGGTTGAGCTATAGTTTCTTTTTGCATTAAGACAAAGATGCAAAGAATGAGTTAAGCAGTTCTGCTTTCTCTCTGTTGCCTGTTACTTCCTTGCCATCTTTACTTTTTAGTGGACCGATTGTTTCCTTGATTTTTTTCTTGTTATTTATATGTTGGAAGAAACTCTTTTTATTATCTTTGACTTTTGTTGCAAGTCTTTGTTCATTCTGAGCCTTTGCTATCCTAATTTTGTCTTTGCAGATTCTGGCTACCTGCTGATATTCTGCCTTAGCTGTATGTTCTTCTTTCAATTTTTTGTACTTGTCCTTTTTTTCTTCCAATTTGCCAGAGAGATCTTTGTGCAGCCATGCTGTTTTCTTCTTGGATTTCTTATTTTTCTTTCTCAGTGGTATTGTGCTGGTCTGGGCTTCTATGATCATATCTTTTAGAGATTCCCAAAATTCTTGAGTTGTTTTCCCCTTTAGGATTTTCATCCATGGAATCTTTCCCAAGTTCTCTCTGAGTTTATTGAAATCAGCTCTTTTAAATCCAAGACTCTGGTGTCATTATGTTCTGTTGCTTGTGTTTGTGTTATGTTGAATTCTAGTATGACATGGTCACTCTCACCCAAGGTTCCTGCAGTTTCAACTCCCTCTATCACTTCTCTGTTTGTAAGAATTAAGTCCAGTATGGCTGTCCCTCTAGTTTCACCCTTTACCTTTTGGACAACAAAGTTGTCAGCTAGGTTGGTTAGGAACTTATTTGATTTCTCACTTGGTGCAGAATTAGTTTTCCAATTGATATCAGGATAATTGAAGTCTTCCATTACTATTGTTGTGTGTTTCCTGCATATGTTTGTTAGTTGGCTGGCAAAAAGGACATCTATTCTTTCTGCTTGATTGGGTGGCCTATAAAATACACCTATGACCATGTCATTCTTTTTTTTTTTTATATTGACCCATATGCATTCTAGGAGGTTTTCATCTTTGGTTTCATGCATTTCTGTAGCAATATAGTGGTCCTTTACATACAGTGCAACTCTACCTCCTCTTTTATGGGGTCTGGTTTTTTTAAAATAGTTTGTATCCTTCTACCAGTATGTTCCAGTCATGGGTTTCATCCCACCAAGTTTCTGTTATTCCAACTATATCATATTTACGTTCATGTATTCGTAGTTCGAGTTCGCCCTGCCTGTTCCCCAGACTTTGTGCATTTGTATACAGGCACTTGAGATCTTTATGTCTGACACTGTGTTTACTGTCTACATAACCTGTGTTATGCCCGCCTGTCCCTACTTTCTTGCCACCGGTTTGATTCGTGCACATGGTATGGCACTCACTATTAAATGCTTGGTTTTGGTTGACAGCAAGGTTGATAACCTTACCTGCACAAACATTTATTTTGCATGCACTGGTATCCTTATTAATTTTAGGTTTCTGGGGACAGAGATGTTCTGAATCCGTTAATTCTCTGTCCCCGCTGTTCAGTTTAAATGTTTATCCAGGAAATCTGTGAATTTAATGCCAAGTAACTCAGTCCCTTTCTTTGATGGATGCAAACCATCTCTTTTGTACAGTGTTTCACTGGACCAGCTGCAGATATCATGACTAATAAAAGCAAAGCCTTCCCTTTGACACCACTCCTTTAGCCAGACATTAAACTCTGCTACATGCTGCCCTTTCCCTTTTTGTTCTTTGTATACTGGTAGAACCTCTGAAAAGATAAGCCTACAATCCATATTACTAAGTTCATACCCCAAGCTCTGGAAGTTTTTCTGAACAGAAAGTACATCCTTCTGGGACAGATCATTTGTACCAAGATGTATAATAGCATAAACATCACAGTCCTTGCTGGCATTCTTGACTATTTTAAGAATACGCTTCTTGTCTCTGCTGGCAGTAGCACCTGGCAGACACCTGACCTCTTTCAAAACCTCTGTATCCTTTCCTAAATTTACATCCCTTACAATTGAGTCCCCAACCAGAAGATGGCTTTTCTTTTTGGATGCCTTGCTCTCTTGTGTGACTGGTGCGTAATACCTGATTCACACTTTCTCCTTTCCAAAGTAAGTTCTTCTTCTAGGACCATGATCCCCGGCTTACTTAAGTTATCATTATCACAACTATTAAGATCAACAAGGGCACTGTATCTGTTATGCTGGGACACAGCAAAAGTTTTGTGTTTATGGTCCACAGCTCTCACCTTGCCAGATCCCACGGTTGTCCATACTGCCCTTTTCCTCTAGGATCTTTGTGGTAGTGGGGGCTGGTAGCACAGCAGCTCAATAGATGGCTGGATTGGGCACCTAATTTCTTCTTGGAGAGCACAGATTAGAGATTCTAGATAGGTAATCTGTCCATGTAGACTGGTAATTTTTTTACAAAGAGGACAGTATCCAAGTTTGAAAAGAGTACTGCGAAAGACAGCTGTAAAACAAGTATTACACTGAACTAAACCGGTCATTTTGAAATAAAATAAAATCACAATCTCAAGCGCACTTACTCTAAATGTCTTATTGGTATTCTTGGTTTATAGTTATATGATTTGCGTGCCATTAGGCACGTGGGCTGCTATCTTTCTTTTTTCTATTCACCCTCTGCTTCCTTCACAAGCAGCCAGCAGTTCCTCCCACAACCTCTGGGAATTTGAAATGCAATGGAAGCAATTCAAACTGCCTCTCTTTTTTCTATTCACCCTCTGCTTCCTTCACAAGCAGCCAGCAGTTCCTCCCACAACCTCTGGTTATAGTTAAGAAGCTTCTGGGTATCTAAGGTCAAAGTGGTATTGAACTGCAGTTCACATCCTCCGATTATTTTCATCACCTGACTGAATGAGGATGAGCTTCTGAAGGTTTGTGCCTTTTCATAAAATGTGTTGGCGAGAAACATCACATGCATGCTGATGTTTTGATCCTATGGCTTAACACAGCTCTCCTACTATTGCTCAATATCTAAGCATTCTCTGAAGGAGAGGATTAGCCATCAATGACATCCATCATTGCCAAAATGACCCTGAACCTTTGATCAGAAGAAATGGGCTGACAGAAACAAATTGATCGCCCCGAAAAGTATATAGTAAGTTCTAAATCCTAATGGGGTTGAATTTGTGGGAACTGAGACATTTCTAGATTACAGTCTGCCCCAAAGGGATTACAATTTGTATTGTTCATTTTGGTTCAAGATGGGATAGATACAATCCAAAACCAGGGAACGCAGAATGGGTCCCATAAAAGATGGTGACTTGATTCTGGTTACATTGTGTTCTGTGAATGCTGTCCAATCAGGATCTCCTAGGTTCCTGATTGGAGAGCATTAGCAGAATCACTTTATAAAGTCTTATTAAGACCAAATTTAGAATACTGTATCCAGTTTTGATCACCATATTATTAAAAAAAAAAGACACAGTCTGGAAAAAGTGCAGAGAAGAGCAACAAAGATGACTAGGGGACTGGAGGCTAAAACATATGAAGAATGTTTTTTCATTGCAGAAACTGGGTATGGCCATTCTAGAGAAAAGAAGGACTAGGGGAGACATGATAGCAATTTCCCAGTACTTGAGGGCTGCCACAAAGAAGAGTGGGTCATCCTATTCTCCAAAGCAGATGAAGGCAGAAAAAAGAAGCAATGGATGGAAACCAATCAAGGAGAGAACCAACCTAGAACTCTGGAGAAATTTCCTGACAGAACAATTAATCAGTGGAACAGTTTGCATCCAGAAGTTGTGGGTGTCCAACACTGGAGGCTTTTAAGAAGAGAGTGGACAGCCACCTTTTCTGGAATGGTATAGGATTTCCTGCCTGAGGGGGCTGGACTGGAAAACCTCCAAATGTCCCTTCCAACTCTGGATTCCATGAAAAGATCACGTTCATGAAAGAAAGTAGGGCCATCCAGCTTCTTCAGCTTCCAGGAAAGGAAAACATCCTTTAGCAAGAAGAATTAAACTTACATGTTTGGGCTGATATTGCCAAGATGACTGTAAGGACTCCTGCGACAATAGAAATCATGATCCACCAGTATTTGGTGGGGATTTTCATAATAGGTCTTTGGTTCAGGTCATTCTTGCCACCAGGAGCTGGTTTGGCTGTAGGTTCCTTAGGAGCCATGGCTTGGAGATAAAGGGGAAAGAAACGCCAGTCACATAAGTCAGCAGAGGATACCCATAACCAGCCATTTCTGGAATGTGGGCATTGAAAACCAAGACTCACAAATGTTCAGCAGCCAACCTGTTGCCCTTCCAGCATTGCAACTATCATAGCAGATACAGACTAGCCCATCACGCAGTAGAGAACCTTGGCGCCTTCAAAATGACAAAAACCATCAGGAAGGCAAAGGCCAAGGACAACTAAATGTCACCGGAAGGTCACAGTTGGGGAAAGGAAAAAAGGACCATGAAATGTGGGTATCGGAGTTCAAGAGTTGAAGAATGTCTGAATAAATCTACCCAAGGAAAGATGGCTTGATGAAGCCCACCAATCCTAGATTCAGCTCTTGAGCCGGCTGAGGAAATGGAGGAGCATTGGTACACTTAAGACTCCATTTTGTCCATTTCTACTTCATGAGCTGCGGTGGTTACTCTTTGACCTGTGGGTACAATTCAAATGTCTGTGAAGTCATTTATAAATAGGATCTGAGGATTATGGGGCATAGGTTCCCGCACTTGAAAGCTGTCTATATCACCAGATCAGCTCAAGTACAGGGGTTTGCTTCAATTGCCCTCTGGTTTTCCATTGTTGGAGAGAATAGCAAGGATTTTTTTTTTTAAACAAATTTTATTGATTTTAACAACAAACAAACAAAACAAAACATCATTAAACATTAAAAACATAAAACCTCTTTCCATTATAAATCTTTACAAAGCAGATAACACATTATTTTATATCACATTTTTCTAATTTATCCCATTTCCATATAGACACATAAATTCCCTTTAACAAATTTCACATTGTCTCTTTACTCTTATTCAATAACATTTCTTTTCTAGTTTATCTGCTATTCAATCATCACATTTATATTTTCCTCTGACTCTCTCTTTTTTTTTTCTTAAAAAAACAAATTTTATTGACTTTACAAAACATACAAATAATCAAGGCATATTAACATAAAGAATCTTTCTGGAAGAATCAGTAAAACGTGCCAGGTGTAATATGTATATTTACATTATCTGCTCATCATATCTTCTCCCGATTTCTCCTTTTCATTCTATTGTCCAGATTATATTTCTTACTAGTCAAAATTTTTGCCTTTTAAAAAACAATACACAAACAAACATAACATAGAACATAAAAAAACATCATTTCTGAAAGCTGCTTAATCCCGGGTTAAAACTCTTCGCACAGACACAAATTCAAAAATCATATTTACTTTATATGTCATTCCATATCTTATTACCATTTTCAATATACCGGCACTTGAAAGCCGTCTATATCACCAGATCAGCTCAAGTACAGGGGTTTGCTTCAATTGCCCTCTGGTTTTCCATTGTTGGAGAGAATAGCAAGGATTTAAGAACAATCGATAGCATGTCAGGAGCATGGATACAGCCAAACCAGACCTTTCGAGCCAAAAAACATTTCTACCCAATGAGAAAGAAGAAGGAAGCAGGAGCATCAGCCTCCTGATGAAGTGAGAACATTTCCTGGTCACTCCTCCCACTGATGGGGGACAGTTGGTCACTCTCAAGGCATCTTTTGGGTAATCCATACCTCCTTGCCGAGCATTTCCCTTAGGCAGAGTTGTTCTTGGCTCTTTTGTTACTTGACTTCTGCGCAAGCTCTCATCTGGATTGAGTGGTCCTTCGTTCCTCTGGCCTGGCTTGCTTGCTTTCCTCTTCCCAGCTGAAGGCAACCCCTGCCCTGTGGGTCAAGGAGCCTGCTGATTGGCTGCTGGGGTCCTCAGCAAAGCAGAGCTATGGAGGGATTGTGATGGCACTGCCGAGGGGGCAGCCCTGGAATAGCAGCCCTTGGCATCCCATAGCTCACATCTCTGGCCTGGCCTGACCCTGAAGTTTATTGTGTGAGAGAAGTTCTCCTCTTCAAAGGAAGCCAAATTGATTCCCAATAGCTTTGGGGGCTGAGCTGTTCCCCACCTTCCTCCTGAGTTGCTGAGAGCCAGTTTGCTGTAGGGATTTAAGGCAACAGGCCAGAAACAGAGAATTCCAGTTCTGCCTTAGACACAAGGACAGCTTGAGTGACTTTGGGCCAATCTCTGACTCTTAACCCCAGGAAGAAGAAGGCAAGGTCCCATAGTTTCCAGGAGTCAAAACTGACTCAAAGACGCATGCGCGCGCGTGCACACACACACACACACACACACAGAGTTTCTTTATATCCACTGGACTACTGCTGTAGTCACTATATGTATGGCTGTCCTTGAAGATGATTTAGGAGCTTCATTTGGTCCAGAATTCTACAGTCTGATGAAGAAGATGTTATTCATTGAGTCGTGTCTGACTTTTGGTGACTCTGAGGACCAGTCCTCTCCGCATCTTCCAATCTTGCACAACTTCAACATGATTCACAATTGCACAATTGTGAACAGAAACCCAATGGCACCGTTCAACAGCCTGGAGGTCGGCAAACCTGCTGACCTAAGCATGTGACGATAGTACTACGATGTACTGCCCTCCTGTTAGCTTCTGAGTTCAATTCAAAAAACTGGGTTTGACCCTTAAAGCCCCATAGGATTTGTCACCCACACATCTCCAGGACCATCTCCTCTTCCTCAGGTTGAGACCTCAAAAATCTTGGGAGAATGTTTATTGATTGATTGATTGATTGATTGAAGGCAGGTAGGCAGACATTCCTCTTGCAGTCTTCTCTAGAGCTGCACAGACTTTGTTCTGCATTAGGGGGTCTCTGGGTGGGCTGAGATCTAGGAAAGCCGAGTTCATTTTCTCAGAGCTGGGCTTGACATCTAGGGGACTTAAGGAGATATCCAGGAAGTTTTCTTGGGAAAGAGACAGGTAGGATTGGACCCTTCCTTCCTCCAGCCTGCTTTTCCAACCTCTTGTTCCAGCCTGCGATTGTGATTGTTGTTAAACTGGTGCAAAAACACAACATCTTTGGACTCTCCTAGCAAGAAATCTATATTAACACCTTGACCTTCTGAACCTTTCAAGGGTCCTACTGTGCACCTCTAATTGCCAGGACGCACTGGGCTTTCTGCTTTTGGGGGGGTTCTAGCAAGGGGGTGCACTCAGCTCTCCTTTCCCCTTGACCGAAGATCGCTACACCCTTTCAATCTGGGGTGGCTGTCCTTTTCCCCCAAGTGCAGAGCTTTGGGGGAGACGCATGCAGAGCAATGAGGGCGGAATAGGGCACCCAGTCATCCAATCAGATCAGCAGAATCCACCCTGGCAACCAAATCCACTCATCTGTGGCTTTTTCAGGGCTTGAATCAGCCGCAAGGCCAAAATTATGACATCCATATGAACGCTGCTCTGCTGGCTCTGTTCTGGGCTCTGATAAAAGGCCACATCTTGACCCTAAAAGGTCACGTAAGATCGACCAACCAGTCCAAGGAAGCCCTCAGCCATGGGAACGATTCAGTGTTCAAGTCCTCCCTTTTAAGAGATGGACTCAGGGGGTCGTTTAAGGGCTGAACAATTGGGGAAGGGGTGTCACCTGCTCTTCAGAGCTTAGGACGGAGGTCAGATGCGCCTCTCTGGACATGCAAAAGTTCTCCACCTCATACCAGGTCTCCCCTCCCCCCCCCCCCCGCAGGATACATAGTAGAGACCATTCCCAATGAAGTAGTCATTGACAGGTAGGATAATGTAGCATTCCATATATTTCCTAATTACATCTGTTTTTTTTCATTTGACTGATTTCTTTTCCCAACTCATTTGGTCATATCTTGCATTCTCGAAATGGGCTTCATGGGTTTTCCAATGGCCTCTGGCCTCTTCTGCCAGTCCGACAGTTTTAAACCAATAGAGAAAATTCACTGTGAAATAGATCATAAGCTTCCTAACAGACAGCAGGTGAAGCAGTATCACATCTGATACCTGTACAATTAGCACAGCCCCGCCCCCCCCCCATATACCAATGACTGCATCTCAAACGATCCACCTGTTAAAATACTGACGTTTGCAGATACAACAGTGATTGGTCTCATTCGAGACAATGACAAATCCGCATACAGATGGGAGGTTGTACAACTTGCCTCGTGGTGTAATCAGAACAATCTGGAACTGAACACACTCAAAACCATAGA
>NW_020772453.1:0-10063 GCF_900518735.1 Pseudonaja textilis | reverse complement strand
GGCTTTGTTGATTGCGCCCGTAGGCCCAGTTTTCATTCAGTAGATCAACGCTGGAACTATTCAAGGAGGAAAGTCTGAAGCCGGGCTCTAGCCTGGAAAAGGTGAAAGGCAAAAAGAACAAAATCAAAGAGATGAGAACAGAAAATTAAATGGCTAGTTTATCTAGTTAGTCCAATAGGAATCCTATTGATTTTGGGCCCCGATTGACCCATAAACAATGTGAGCATGGATTTCAAAGACAGCCACCATTACTGTGGGAGCCTGATTGTAACAAAACCTTCAGAATGCCTTAACAATTTTGCCTCAGGCCTCAACATTATAACAGTGGTGATGGCCAACAGGATGGTCACTCACCTACCAGCCTGAAATTTATTTGGATCTGAAAGCACATACAGGAAGTAAGGAATTACAGATAACTTTGTTTGTGTAGCAGCTGCTGCATCCTGGGTAGTTTCGGGTATCCCTTCTTGAGTCCCTGGAAAAAAACAATAAAAAACTCATTGACCAAGAAAAAGATGTGTGCACAAGTTGAAAGTACAAACAGGCAAGATATCGGAGATCTTCATGACCCCCGGACACTGCAACTGTCATAAATACGAGTCAGTTGCCAAGCAGTTGAATTTTGATCACATGACCGTGGGGATTCAGCAATGGTTGTAAGGGTTAAACTTTCACACAAGGCTTCTGTATTTGGCTTTCTTTTTGTAAAATAAATGATGACATGGTATAACATCTTACATGTTGTTGTTCATCTGAGCTTGTACTTTTTAAGAACTTCTAAGGACCTGATTAGTTTTACTATGTTCTGATACGTAAAACCATAGGACTCTGAAAGGGTGTACTTTCTTTTTCTTATGATTTTAGTCTGGATCAGTCCAAATCACCATTCCTGCAGTTTAATCTAGATGTGGGTCATGTTTAATTTGATAGTCATACAACCTTTATGGCTTAATAAGAAGCTGACGGGACATAAAAAGATTCAGGTCTATAGAGCCTGTGTCTTGAGCACACTCTTATACAGCAGCGAGTTTTGGGCCCTTTATGCATGGCAGGATGGAAAGTTGAACACCCTTCACATACACTGTCTTCGGTGTATTCTAGGCATCAGCTGGCATGACAAAGTTCCAAATAGTGCAGTCTTGGAACGTGTTGGAATTTATAGAATGTATATACTATTGAAACAGCGAAGTCTACGCTGGCTTAGGCATGCCATGAGGATGTCTGATGGTCGGATTCCAAAAGACCTCCTGTATGGAGAATTAGTGCAGGGAAAGCGCCCTGGGGGGAATCACAGCTGCGATATAAGGATATCTGCAAGAGGGATCAAAAGGCCTTGGAAATGGACATCAACAGCTGGGAAACCTTGACCTCTGGTCATTCAGCTTGGAGGCTAAAGACACAGCATGGGTGCCTTCAATTTGAAGAGACACTGGTTCAGCAGGCTGAGGCAAAGAGGCAGTCCCAGAACCAGCGAAATCCGGGGGGGCTGGACAGGAGACAGTCTGTCCTTGATGTGGAAGGGATTGCCACTCTCAAATTGGCCTTTTTAGCCACACTAGATGCTGTTTTAGGACCTCTTTTCAGAGCACGATACCATAGTCTCTTGAGACTGAAGGATGCCAATTCATACAACCAGCTGAGATGGACTCAATTCACATTGGGAGCGGAATAGGCAAATAATTAAAACAACATAACGAAAATATTGCCGGAAGGTGACAACATCATTGTATAGATAGTGGTTGGCATCACGTGAAAAGGGAGGATGCAATTACTATCTTCTTTGGGACAGGGCTTTAGTGGTTATTACTCAAGAATGTTTGAGCCATTTTCATTCTGATGTCACAGCCTATATATTGTAATAGAAAAAATCCTATGTGAGAATACAATGCCTTTTCTTCAGTCCTTCAAAAAGGATCATTACCAAAGAGACGGAAGGTGTGGGCCCAGTTCACAGCATCTGTATCCTTTACAAGCCTCCGATACGCATCAAGATCCTGATAAAATGCTGCATACACATTGGCATACCCATCTGAGGGATCTGTAACAATCTAGAAGAAAGGCATGGAACTCATATACTACAGTATAATCCCCTGATTCACCACCTCTTCATATCTCTCACCTAATCTGGAGATAAAATGATAGAAATAACCATCAGTGCGATGCCTTCTTTTTTTGGAAAGGCCAAAGATGGCCTCTTCTAAAAAACCAGCAGTATCTTAGATTGTCCCTCGGGTTGGCTAAATATCCCTTCCTCCCTTCTTCTCTCCCTCCCTCTCTCAGAATCACCAAGGCTGTTTATTACCTCTTTGCATGGTCTGGTGAGGACAACTTTGAACTCTGGCCATGAATCCACAATCACCTCATGATGAATTGGATTCCCCCGATTTATGTTCATGACTGCTCCGTGCACCTGTCAAGAGTCAAGTGTCAGTGCAGTTAAGGGAATCAGTCTGAGATCAATGTTTGGAGAAAAGGAGAGTGGCCTTAATTTAAATCTGCTGCAAGAACTTCCACCTAGTGTTCTATCACCCCCCCTTCCCCACGTGTTGAATGTTGATGATATTCCAGAATTATGTCTTTGTTTTTTTTTAATTTGATTTGTCAATGGCTTACAAGATAATAAAGATAAGAATAAACATAAGTATAAATACAGGAAATAAGTACGAATAATTGGGGACAATAGGACAGGCACGGTAGGCATGATTGTGCGCTTATGCACATCCCTTACATACCTTTTAGGAATGGGGTGAGGTCAATAGTGTTTTGAGGGAAAAGGAGTCCGGGTTAAAGGATGTATAAGATAAATTGTTGATGAATAAGATGAAGGCATTTCATCAGTTATGCAGAAAATTAGCGATTTGCCCTTCAACTTTCCAGTCACCAGGGATCTATGCCCATTAGGCATAGTATACTTACATAGTATACATAATATATTTTATTAATCCTGAGTGCCAAATGTTAAGTTCTAGAAAATGAAGTTATTGTCAAGCAAGACCCTACCTCAGTGTTCTAGTAAATGTTTCAAACCTACCACAATTGCCTGAGGGAGACTCTTCCTCAGCATTCCCTCCAACAAGCGGAGTTTGTAAGGACAGGAGAGGACCAGCATGGTTTTGGGGCTTGAAGCTGATGGGTAGAACAAAGACATAGAAATACCCTGAATGAGAGACCACTTCTCCATTCTTTCCTGTCACTCCCAAATGGGGACGCCCTCTATCTCACCAAAACAACAGATTTATCCAAAATCCTTGCCAAGGGAAGGCACAAACCAGTGCAGCTTCTCTGCTTCCCACTGTAACTTTCCTTCCCTTTCAGGTCACATTTGAACATAACCCAGGATTTTCCCTTAGGCAGCACCAGTATTCTGTCGCAAGTGTCTCCTGCTCACCTTCAGCGAGCCAGGTCTTTGTCGGGATAGCTCCACAATTTCTCCTCCCTTCTTATGTCTGTCTTCTGTCCAGTCCAGTCTCTTTAATACTTGCTTTGATATGGAGATCAGATTTATACTACAGCAGATTAACTATTAACAGATGCCTTGTGGATGTAGAAGTTCCTTGATGAAGAGGGTGTTAAAAAGTTTTTGGTAATAATTGGCCAATAATTGAGCCCCAGGACAGGTTTCTTCAAGTTCAAGTTTCCAGAAATGTGCATGTCTCAAGGTTCATATGAGAAACAGTTACAATGATTCTTCAATAAAAATAAGAAAAAGGACACATAATTTTAAACCCAGAATAATCCATTAAAGGTCAACAGAGGGACATGCAGTTTTGGTAAAAAGAAGGTTGTTTTTACTGGTTGTCACAGAGGATGTTCCAATAGCTATTGTGTAAAGTGATTAGTTAATTGTGTTTAAGTGATTTTTATCATCTATATATGCATTTATTTGGATACATTTTAGGGTTGTGCAAGTCCTTAGAAAGAAGTGCTTTTGAACAACCAGGAGGCTCAAAGCATTCCTTTTTTTTTATTATAAAAGCTTATTTCTTTCAGGCTTTTCTGTCCATGCTACTCCTTGCCAACTTTGGTAGTGTATTTGATCACTGTATGCTTATGCAGGGAGCAGCTTCTAAAGCAGCCAAACGAAGCACACCATGACAGTTCCATGCATTATTTCCCCCTATGAATGATCTCCTGGGCACTAGATTTTATTTCATCTCTTCTGTACCACTGGAATAAGCACAATCTTGAATTTTATAATGCCTTTCTAGAGAGGGACCTGCTTTGCGATGAAGTTTAATGAGGAACAGGGATGTGAAAAATGGATTCTGGTAGAGATCTAGTTCATTTGGAAAGCTCTAATAAGAAGGATCTTGCCATAGAAAACCTGTGATCCCTTTCAGAGATGTTTCCTTAATTAACTAAAGAAGCAGAATGACCATAGGAGAACAAAAAAGCAGTGGGAGCGGGAGCAACTTCTGACTTCCTGCCAGCTTCCCCATTGACTTTGTGGGAAACTCTCAGGGAGTGTCAGAAATCATGATCATAATTCAGGTCAGGACATGTTGCAAAGCTGCTGATAACTCCCAGAAAAAGAAGCTACATCATCAGGAGATATCAAATCTTATCCATGAGGAATGCCAAAATACTGGCCAACTGAACTCCCTTTGCATTTTAGGAGGAACAAAGACCACGACTGAAAAGCAGTTCAGTGCTGGGGATAAGGCAGAAAAGTCAGAAAGTCATTCAAAAGAAGGAAGTGGGATATGGATGGATAATTGCCAGTAATTTTCACATGGTCTGTATGCCAAACAAGGACATCATGTTATATTTCCCAGTATATTTGGAGATGGTCTAGTGCATGGTCTACTACTGGTAGTTGAAGTCCACAAGTCTTGAAGTTGCCAAGGTTAGAGACCTCTGGTCTAGTGGCAAAAACTCTAAAACTAAGCATGATCGGGTCTGTTTGGAAAACTCCAGGAAATGTTAATGGTGCTAGAAAGACATGTGACATGACATTACCAGGCTCAAATTTGTATTTCTCAGCCTGTATTTCTCAGCCTGCAGGGGTGTAGGCTTGGTCCAGATAGTTTTAGGCAAAGAAACCCCATTTTGTTGAAAAACCTTCATATTGCTCCTACATGTTTTTCTTCTGGGGGCCTCTCATTCTTGGGCCTCATATCCTTGCCTAAAATGCCTCAAGGAACTGTTCCCCTTCCCTCCAAGGCAAAGCGAAAGCAGCTCCGCCATTGGCTAAGCCACACCAACAACAACTAGACGCCACACGGGCTATTCCGGGTTGTGGGGCGACGAGCTTCGCAGCTGGGCCGCCGTCTCCGCTCCTGCGTTCGCACGAGACGTTCCGGGCGCTGCTTGGAGGCCTCGGCGACTCGTGAGGACGCCGCCCGCCGCATTTTTCCTGGGTTTGGCTTCTCTTTCTCTTCCTTCATAGGAGGAAGCACCCCGGGGCCCAAAGAGGGGAGGGGGAATCTTTCTTCTCGATGTTGCTAAATGCCTGTGGAGATTCTCAGCCATCCAGGTCCGGGGTTGTCCCAAAGGGGCTCCCCCCCCCCCTTTTCCAGAGGCAGCTGGACTTTCTGGGTTGTTGGTTTTTCCTTTGAAGACGTTTCGCTCCCCATCCAAGAAGCTTCTTCTGTTCTGATGGTGGGAGAGTGGAAGCCCCTCAGAGCCGAAGCAGCTTCTTGGATGAGGAGCAAGTCCAGTTCCCTCTTGGATAAAAAAGCCCCTTTGGGTTCGCGACGTTGCTTTTCTCTCCCTCGAGGAAGGGAGCGAGCGAGAGGTTGGCGGGATCGGGTCCCCTGGGAATAAAACCTGGGCGCGGCTGTTGGCGAAGGAAAGCCTTCCTCGGGGCTGGCGGGGCAGAGCAGCTGACGGGGAGCAAAGACGAAGGTCGGGAGGATCGGTCCCTCTGCTTTTTCCATCCTTCGCGAGGGATGAGGATGCTTGAGGATTGAGGGGCGTCCCGCTCGCAGGTGGGAACGGGACGCGGGAATCCTCTGCTCGAAAGCGGGCAGCTGGGGGTGAAGCGCAGCGGCTTCCGGAGAGCCGCCGGTCTAAGCCTCTCTCTGCTTCTCCTTCCCCTTCACTGGGAGCAGCCGGGAGGGACGCTATGAGCAGGAAACGACTCATCACCGATTCTTTCCAAGTGGTGAAAAAGAAAGGAGGCAGGGAAGAAAGAAAAGCGGCTCAGACTCCGAGCCCACCGCAGGGTAAGCAATTCTGTGGTCTCCTTCCCCTGCTTTGGCCATTGGAATGGCTTGGTGGGGTGGATGGATTCCTCCGCTTCTTTACTCTTTCCACCCATGGCAGAAAACAAGCACTAGTCTCCTCCTCAGCGGGTTCAATGGGTGGATTTGCAAGCAGGGCTAGAGCTCACAGAGCTGGAAAGTGCCTTAGAGGTCATCAAGACAACCCTTGCTCATTGTGAGCATTTCAATGGTTAGTAGGACTCCTCCATCCCACTCTCCAGTTCTTTCTACTTTCTTGATGTCACTGGAGGCAGAAGGGGAAACTGGCAATGCTTCTAACCCCAGCTTTTGGCAAGAGCCCAAAGAGATGTCTTCTAGCATTTGGCGTTGCCAACCCCATTTGGAGAGCTTCAACAAGTCAGCCATGTTGCAGAATTCCAATCCCAAAGTGGGAAGCCTATCTGTCCTAGTTCATTTTTCTTTTCTTTTGTGCCTGACATCCTGGCAGATGCCTTACCTGGGTAGATTTATTCAATTAGCTGCCCATCTCAAAACAATGGACTCTGAATAGTGAACAATAATAATTAAAAGCACTTATATAATACAAAATTAAATATATATGGCAGCTGAGAAAATATATCATAGATGTCCATACAATCAGAAAACGGGCCACTTCGCACACTGGCCCAAGTGTACATCCAGGTCTTTGGAGCCTTACTACAGGCCAACGGTGTCAGGCTCATCCTCAACTCTTAAGGAGAGACTATTCTGGAGGACAGGGACTTTGGCAGAGGAGGGAACATCTCCTAGTCCCCACCAACTGACATTCCTTGGCTGAAAGGGCCTGTAGCAAATTACAACTCCAAGCTAGTTCCATTTTTAAAAATAGAACTGGAGAACAATGAGAAAGGGAGGAGATGATGAGACAGAAAGGAACATTCTTTTCATTAGAAAAAGAGAGCAAGGATCTTTTCCTGCAGTTACTCCAACATTCCCAGCAGCTTCTGTGGAAACCTAAATTCTTCTAGAATGTAGAGAGGATTAGGTCCTTGGCCACCTCTTGGATAGCTCCCCCTTCCCCCAAAAAATTGCCACGGGTACATAGTGGGGCAAGAAGAGTTCATGCCATTTTTGAAAACATATTTACCTGATTATTTTTGGTGGCCAAAAAAATGTCCTGGATGCTGCTTCGAGGGAAGTAAACCAGCTTAGATATGGATACATAAATAAATAAAATCTGGAAAGTTATGAAGTTCCATCTCCCACCTGCTTTAGGAATGCCTAATAGGGACCCCCCCCATGATTACTAATAGTTTAATGATACTAATGCAATTGAAATCTTATTTGGGAATTCCCCCCTTGCCCTATATGAAAGTTGGAAAATTCTGGGAATTGACAACCATACATCTTAAAGTTGCCAAATTTGTGAAACACCGATATAGATGGAAAGCTTCAAATAGCATGGCTGTTGCCATTTAGATTTTGGAATTGGCTACAGAGGAGATGGTAACACAATTGGTTAAGTGCCACCCTAAGCCCTCTATGCAAGGAAAAATACCAGCACTCCACCTATTTGCACTAATGGGTTGGTTGCTTCTCAGACTTAGTTCAAGCAGAATCTCACTTACAAGATACTGCACAACCTGATCAGCTGGAAATACTGAAGCAGTTTGATCTCAACTGGCAATATGGTCCCTGCAGTGGTAAGCATGTCTATTGAAACCAAGTCCAAGTACATATCGTGAAAGAAGTAAATTTTCTTTTCTTTGCTGTTGTTTCCTTCTTGCCATATTTTGAAATATAACCTCATTTTAACAGAAACTTACATAAATGGTGTATATCATGTTGCAGATGCATTGGATATTTGCAATAGATCAGCAATTATAATTCCCAGTTATTTATTGACACAGTACAATGTTCATTTAATAATTATTGGGGGGAGGTAAGTCAACTAAAACTAAATAGTGATTCACTCCAAATTTATATATTTTATTATCTCCCCAAACCAAATAATTTTGTTAATAAAGTGTTATTATACAAATGCACTTGAATTGATGCAAATAATGTCTTTATGTTAGTTGTCCAGACTGCTATAGAAACAACAGACTAATATTTGGGGGGGAACGGCAACTAGAATTGTGTTGCATGCAAAATTTGCTGAATGGCGTTTTGTAAAATTGAGACCTTAATGTAGCAACAACAAAAACAACTACCCTATCCACTAAATTTACATTGTATAAATTAAGAGTGGTTGGGGTAAAAAGATAGGATATTTATCAGAAAGAATTGTATATATATATATATTCCATTGTAGCTCAGAAAACGATGTCTTCTGTACTTAGCTTCTACACTTCTACTGTAAAATAACATGCAGATGATAATGCCAGACAAACAATAGCAACATAGAAAAAAGGAACTCATAAATCATCCTCAGGCTCTCATAACCACAGTTGTCTCAGATAAACTGATTAGGAAGCTTCCTGCAGATACTACATTCTTGGATCACTTTCTTCTGCTGACAGGAATTACCCGTATGCAGCGCTGGGAATGAGCCAAATTCTTAGGACTCAATCCCCCTACAACTGTGCAGGATTTGCTCCTGAAGTATAATAATGACCCTTTTGTTATATATAGGTCAATATATTTTATGTTTATATACTTTTCAGTCCCTTGTGTTTTTTTTAACTATCCATCAGAAAGAACAAAATTATGAAAAATTATTACTGAGTTAAATTCTGGTGTTACTTTTTTGTGAATCGGCCGTAACTACCTCTCTAAAGAAAAGATTCTAGAAAAGTGAGAGATATAAGGTAAACCAGAAGAAAATTTCCAGCCATTCACTTTGAGAATATAGAATTTATGCAGGAACAAGGCCACGATTCTTTCCTTGAAGCTCAAGTATCCGTGGCTTGTATTATACTAGAGTTGTTAGTAACAAAAACATATGCTGACTTCATGAGAAAAACATCAGTTAGGATCAGCAAGGATAGAAGTCAGAACAAAAGCATTCAGAATGTTCAGGTGTGTCTTTTCTTCAAGACAACATCTACCACAAGCAATGTGAAATGTATTCAAGCAAGGAAGCTTAATTTCTTCCGTATTTATAGCCTTAACATTAATATTTAGAGTATTTAGAGCAGTGAAGCAAACCTATGACACACGTGTCAAAGGTGACATGCTGCATTTTGGCTGACAAACCAGCATCACCAACAACTGTTCTTGAAAGCATGCTCCATTCTGACACAATTTTAGGAGCTTGTGGAAGCTGCATGAGAATCAATGTGTTCTCACACAGCTGCCAAACGCTTAAAAAACGACTGTTGTATTTCATTTTTTGTAATTATTTAATGTTTCTTTGTATAATATATAGTCCCACATGAATGGACTATATTTTAATAAATAAATAAATAATATAAAGAATTGTTACTCTTTTGTTTGAGGAGCAATGACCTACCAGCAGAGTCAAAGTTATTTTCCAAATTTTTGATACAGAGCCCAAAAAGATCACCAGTGATGCTTTAGAGCTATAAGTAACCTTTACAAAGCTAAAAAGAGATTAAAAATGGAGCCTTCCATTTTCCCAAGTACTGATTGGCTCCTAAATTTTCTTAGCTGCTTCAGTGCTATAGGATTAAATGCACTATCAGGACCCAACACTAAGGTGGTGATGAGAATTTCAAGAGGTCCCAGATATGGTCTCCCTCCTCCTCTGCTTTGGCCAAGAACATGCTAGCTTTGAAAGTTGAGAGCTGTGGGACAAGAGCTGACTCCACATGGAAAATTTGCTTTAAGTTGACCATAAAATTGTGTCTGCCACAAAGGATGCTGTTGTGTCACAGAAGTCAGCCAAGCCCATTCCAGCTGCTTGGCAAGGGGATGGAGTGGCCATGTGAAAAGTCAACCCTGACAGTAACCAT
>NW_020772452.1:0-10063 GCF_900518735.1 Pseudonaja textilis | reverse complement strand
ATGGTTACTGTCAGGGTTGACTTTTCACATGGCCACTCCATCCCCTTGCCAAGCAGCTGGAATGGGCTTGGCTGACTTCTGTGACACAACAGCATCCTTTGTGGCAGACACAATTTTATGGTCAACTTAAAGCAAATTTTCCATGTGGAGTCAGCTCTTGTCCCACAGCTCTCAACTTTCAAAGCTAGCATGTTCTTGGCCAAAGCAGAGGAGGAGGGAGACCATATCTGGGACCTCTTGAAATTCTCATCACCACCTTAGTGTTGGGTCCTGATAGTGCATTTAATCCTATAGCACTGAAGCAGCTAAGAAAATTTAGGAGCCAATCAGTACTTGGGAAAATGGAAGGCTCCATTTTTAATCTCTTTTTAGCTTTGTAAAGGTTACTTATAGCTCTAAAGCATCACTGGTGATCTTTTTGGGCTCTGTATCAAAAATTTGGAAAATAACTTTGACTCTGCTGGTAGGTCATTGCTCCTCAAACAAAAGAGTAACAATTCTTTATATTATTTATTTATTTATTAAAATATAGTCCATTCATGTGGGACTATATATTATACAAAGAAACATTAAATAATTACAAAAAATGAAATACAACAGTCGTTTTTTAAGCGTTTGGCAGCTGTGTGAGAACACATTGATTCTCATGCAGCTTCCACAAGCTCCTAAAATTGTGTCAGAATGGAGCATGCTTTCAAGAACAGTTGTTGGTGATGCTGGTTTGTCAGCCAAAATGCAGCATGTCACCTTTGACACGTGTGTCATAGGTTTGCTTCACTGCTCTAAATACTCTAAATATTAATGTTAAGGCTATAAATACGGAAGAAATTAAGCTTCCTTGCTTGAATACATTTCACATTGCTTGTGGTAGATGTTGTCTTGAAGAAAAGACACACCTGAACATTCTGAATGCTTTTGTTCTGACTTCTATCCTTGCTGATCCTAACTGATGTTTTTCTCATGAAGTCAGCATATGTTTTTGTTACTAACAACTCTAGTATAATACAAGCCACGGATACTTGAGCTTCAAGGAAAGAATCGTGGCCTTGTTCCTGCATAAATTCTATATTCTCAAAGTGAATGGCTGGAAATTTTCTTCTGGTTTACCTTATATCTCTCACTTTTCTAGAATCTTTTCTTTAGAGAGGTAGTTACGGCCGATTCACAAAAAAGTAACACCAGAATTTAACTCAGTAATAATTTTTCATAATTTTGTTCTTTCTGATGGATAGTTAAAAAAAACACAAGGGACTGAAAAGTATATAAACATAAAATATATTGACCTATATATAACAAAAGGGTCATTATTATACTTCAGGAGCAAATCCTGCACAGTTGTAGGGGGATTGAGTCCTAAGAATTTGGCTCATTCCCAGCGCTGCATACGGGTAATTCCTGTCAGCAGAAGAAAGTGATCCAAGAATGTAGTATCTGCAGGAAGCTTCCTAATCAGTTTATCTGAGACAACTGTGGTTATGAGAGCCTGAGGATGATTTATGAGTTCCTTTTTTCTATGTTGCTATTGTTTGTCTGGCATTATCATCTGCATGTTATTTTACAGTAGAAGTGTAGAAGCTAAGTACAGAAGACATCGTTTTCTGAGCTACAATGGAATATATATATATATACAATTCTTTCTGATAAATATCCTATCTTTTTACCCCAACCACTCTTAATTTATACAATGTAAATTTAGTGGATAGGGTAGTTGTTTTTGTTGTTGCTACATTAAGGTCTCAATTTTACAAAACGCCATTCAGCAAATTTTGCATGCAACACAATTCTAGTTGCCGTTCCCCCCCAAATATTAGTCTGTTGTTTCTATAGCAGTCTGGACAACTAACATAAAGACATTATTTGCATCAATTCAAGTGCATTTGTATAATAACACTTTATTAACAAAATTATTTGGTTTGGGGAGATAATAAAATATATAAATTTGGAGTGAATCACTATTTAGTTTTAGTTGACTTACCTCCCCCCAATAATTATTAAATGAACATTGTACTGTGTCAATAAATAACTGGGAATTATAATTGCTGATCTATTGCAAATATCCAATGCATCTGCAACATGATATACACCATTTATGTAAGTTTCTGTTAAAATGAGGTTATATTTCAAAATATGGCAAGAAGGAAACAACAGCAAAGAAAAGAAAATTTACTTCTTTCACGATATGTACTTGGACTTGGTTTCAATAGACATGCTTACCACTGCAGGGACCATATTGCCAGTTGAGATCAAACTGCTTCAGTATTTCCAGCTGATCAGGTTGTGCAGTATCTTGTAAGTGAGATTCTGCTTGAACTAAGTCTGAGAAGCAACCAACCCATTAGTGCAAATAGGTGGAGTGCTGGTATTTTTCCTTGCATAGAGGGCTTAGGGTGGCACTTAACCAATTGTGTTACCATCTCCTCTGTAGCCAATTCCAAAATCTAAATGGCAACAGCCATGCTATTTGAAGCTTTCCATCTATATCGGTGTTTCACAAATTTGGCAACTTTAAGATGTATGGTTGTCAATTCCCAGAATTTTCCAACTTTCATATAGGGCAAGGGGGGAATTCCCAAATAAGATTTCAATTGCATTAGTATCATTAAACTATTAGTAATCATGGGGGGGGTCCCTATTAGGCATTCCTAAAGCAGGTGGGAGATGGAACTTCATAACTTTCCAGATTTTATTTATTTATGTATCCATATCTAAGCTGGTTTACTTCCCTCGAAGCAGCATCCAGGACATTTTTTTGGCCACCAAAAATAATCAGGTAAATATGTTTTCAAAAATGGCATGAACTCTTCTTGCCCCACTATGTACCCGTGGCAATTTTTTGGGGGAAGGGGGAGCTATCCAAGAGGTGGCCAAGGACCTAATCCTCTCTACATTCTAGAAGAATTTAGGTTTCCACAGAAGCTGCTGGGAATGTTGGAGTAACTGC
This sequence comes from Pseudonaja textilis, assembly GCF_900518735.1. The sequence goes on along the minus strand of NW_020772452.1, from coordinate 7,122 downwards.
AGGAAAAGATCCTTGCTCTCTTTTTCTAATGAAAAGAATGTTCCTTTCTGTCTCATCATCTCCTCCCTTTCTCATTGTTCTCCAGTTCTATTTTTAAAAATGGAACTAGCTTGGAGTTGTAATTTGCTACAGGCCCTTTCAGCCAAGGAATGTCAGTTGGTGGGGACTAGGAGATGTTCCCTCCTCTGCCAAAGTCCCTGTCCTCCAGAATAGTCTCTCCTTAAGAGTTGAGGATGAGCCTGACACCGTTGGCCTGTAGTAAGGCTCCAAAGACCTGGATGTACACTTGGGCCAGTGTGCGAAGTGGCCCGTTTTCTGATTGTATGGACATCTATGATATATTTTCTCAGCTGCCATATATATTTAATTTTGTATTATATAAGTGCTTTTAATTATTATTGTTCACTATTCAGAGTCCATTGTTTTGAGATGGGCAGCTAATTGAATAAATCTACCCAGGTAAGGCATCTGCCAGGATGTCAGGCACAAAAGAAAAGAAAAATGAACTAGGACAGATAGGCTTCCCACTTTGGGATTGGAATTCTGCAACATGGCTGACTTGTTGAAGCTCTCCAAATGGGGTTGGCAACGCCAAATGCTAGAAGACATCTCTTTGGGCTCTTGCCAAAAGCTGGGGTTAGAAGCATTGCCAGTTTCCCCTTCTGCCTCCAGTGACATCAAGAAAGTAGAAAGAACTGGAGAGTGGGATGGAGGAGTCCTACTAACCATTGAAATGCTCACAATGAGCAAGGGTTGTCTTGATGACCTCTAAGGCACTTTCCAGCTCTGTGAGCTCTAGCCCTGCTTGCAAATCCACCCATTGAACCCGCTGAGGAGGAGACTAGTGCTTGTTTTCTGCCATGGGTGGAAAGAGTAAAGAAGCGGAGGAATCCATCCACCCCACCAAGCCATTCCAATGGCCAAAGCAGGGGAAGGAGACCACAGAATTGCTTACCCTGCGGTGGGCTCGGAGTCTGAGCCGCTTTTCTTTCTTCCCTGCCTCCTTTCTTTTTCACCACTTGGAAAGAATCGGTGATGAGTCGTTTCCTGCTCATAGCGTCCCTCCCGGCTGCTCCCAGTGAAGGGGAAGGAGAAGCAGAGAGAGGCTTAGACCGGCGGCTCTCCGGAAGCCGCTGCGCTTCACCCCCAGCTGCCCGCTTTCGAGCAGAGGATTCCCGCGTCCCGTTCCCACCTGCGAGCGGGACGCCCCTCAATCCTCAAGCATCCTCATCCCTCGCGAAGGATGGAAAAAGCAGAGGGACCGATCCTCCCGACCTTCGTCTTTGCTCCCCGTCAGCTGCTCTGCCCCGCCAGCCCCGAGGAAGGCTTTCCTTCGCCAACAGCCGCGCCCAGGTTTTATTCCCAGGGGACCCGATCCCGCCAACCTCTCGCTCGCTCCCTTCCTCGAGGGAGAGAAAAGCAACGTCGCGAACCCAAAGGGGCTTTTTTATCCAAGAGGGAACTGGACTTGCTCCTCATCCAAGAAGCTGCTTCGGCTCTGAGGGGCTTCCACTCTCCCACCATCAGAACAGAAGAAGCTTCTTGGATGGGGAGCGAAACGTCTTCAAAGGAAAAACCAACAACCCAGAAAGTCCAGCTGCCTCTGGAAAAGGGGGGGGGGAAGCCCCTTTGGGACAACCCCGGACCTGGATGGCTGAGAATCTCCACAGGCATTTAGCAACATCGAGAAGAAAGATTCCCCCTCCCCTCTTTGGGCCCCGGGGTGCTTCCTCCTATGAAGGAAGAGAAAGAGAAGCCAAACCCAGGAAAAATGCGGCGGGCGGCGTCCTCACGAGTCGCCGAGGCCTCCAAGCAGCGCCCGGAACGTCTCGTGCGAACGCAGGAGCGGAGACGGCGGCCCAGCTGCGAAGCTCGTCGCCCCACAACCCGGAATAGCCCGTGTGGCGTCTAGTTGTTGTTGGTGTGGCTTAGCCAATGGCGGAGCTGCTTTCGCTTTGCCTTGGAGGGAAGGGGAACAGTTCCTTGAGGCATTTTAGGCAAGGATATGAGGCCCAAGAATGAGAGGCCCCCAGAAGAAAAACATGTAGGAGCAATATGAAGGTTTTTCAACAAAATGGGGTTTCTTTGCCTAAAACTATCTGGACCAAGCCTACACCCCTGCAGGCTGAGAAATACAGGCTGAGAAATACAAATTTGAGCCTGGTAATGTCATGTCACATGTCTTTCTAGCACCATTAACATTTCCTGGAGTTTTCCAAACAGACCCGATCATGCTTAGTTTTAGAGTTTTTGCCACTAGACCAGAGGTCTCTAACCTTGGCAACTTCAAGACTTGTGGACTTCAACTACCAGTAGTAGACCATGCACTAGACCATCTCCAAATATACTGGGAAATATAACATGATGTCCTTGTTTGGCATACAGACCATGTGAAAATTACTGGCAATTATCCATCCATATCCCACTTCCTTCTTTTGAATGACTTTCTGACTTTTCTGCCTTATCCCCAGCACTGAACTGCTTTTCAGTCGTGGTCTTTGTTCCTCCTAAAATGCAAAGGGAGTTCAGTTGGCCAGTATTTTGGCATTCCTCATGGATAAGATTTGATATCTCCTGATGATGTAGCTTCTTTTTCTGGGAGTTATCAGCAGCTTTGCAACATGTCCTGACCTGAATTATGATCATGATTTCTGACACTCCCTGAGAGTTTCCCACAAAGTCAATGGGGAAGCTGGCAGGAAGTCAGAAGTTGCTCCCGCTCCCACTGCTTTTTTGTTCTCCTATGGTCATTCTGCTTCTTTAGTTAATTAAGGAAACATCTCTGAAAGGGATCACAGGTTTTCTATGGCAAGATCCTTCTTATTAGAGCTTTCCAAATGAACTAGATCTCTACCAGAATCCATTTTTCACATCCCTGTTCCTCATTAAACTTCATCGCAAAGCAGGTCCCTCTCTAGAAAGGCATTATAAAATTCAAGATTGTGCTTATTCCAGTGGTACAGAAGAGATGAAATAAAATCTAGTGCCCAGGAGATCATTCATAGGGGGAAATAATGCATGGAACTGTCATGGTGTGCTTCGTTTGGCTGCTTTAGAAGCTGCTCCCTGCATAAGCATACAGTGATCAAATACACTACCAAAGTTGGCAAGGAGTAGCATGGACAGAAAAGCCTGAAAGAAATAAGCTTTTATAATAAAAAAAAAGGAATGCTTTGAGCCTCCTGGTTGTTCAAAAGCACTTCTTTCTAAGGACTTGCACAACCCTAAAATGTATCCAAATAAATGCATATATAGATGATAAAAATCACTTAAACACAATTAACTAATCACTTTACACAATAGCTATTGGAACATCCTCTGTGACAACCAGTAAAAACAACCTTCTTTTTACCAAAACTGCATGTCCCTCTGTTGACCTTTAATGGATTATTCTGGGTTTAAAATTATGTGTCCTTTTTCTTATTTTTATTGAAGAATCATTGTAACTGTTTCTCATATGAACCTTGAGACATGCACATTTCTGGAAACTTGAACTTGAAGAAACCTGTCCTGGGGCTCAATTATTGGCCAATTATTACCAAAAACTTTTTAACACCCTCTTCATCAAGGAACTTCTACATCCACAAGGCATCTGTTAATAGTTAATCTGCTGTAGTATAAATCTGATCTCCATATCAAAGCAAGTATTAAAGAGACTGGACTGGACAGAAGACAGACATAAGAAGGGAGGAGAAATTGTGGAGCTATCCCGACAAAGACCTGGCTCGCTGAAGGTGAGCAGGAGACACTTGCGACAGAATACTGGTGCTGCCTAAGGGAAAATCCTGGGTTATGTTCAAATGTGACCTGAAAGGGAAGGAAAGTTACAGTGGGAAGCAGAGAAGCTGCACTGGTTTGTGCCTTCCCTTGGCAAGGATTTTGGATAAATCTGTTGTTTTGGTGAGATAGAGGGCGTCCCCATTTGGGAGTGACAGGAAAGAATGGAGAAGTGGTCTCTCATTCAGGGTATTTCTATGTCTTTGTTCTACCCATCAGCTTCAAGCCCCAAAACCATGCTGGTCCTCTCCTGTCCTTACAAACTCCGCTTGTTGGAGGGAATGCTGAGGAAGAGTCTCCCTCAGGCAATTGTGGTAGGTTTGAAACATTTACTAGAACACTGAGGTAGGGTCTTGCTTGACAATAACTTCATTTTCTAGAACTTAACATTTGGCACTCAGGATTAATAAAATATATTATGTATACTATGTAAGTATACTATGCCTAATGGGCATAGATCCCTGGTGACTGGAAAGTTGAAGGGCAAATCGCTAATTTTCTGCATAACTGATGAAATGCCTTCATCTTATTCATCAACAATTTATCTTATACATCCTTTAACCCGGACTCCTTTTCCCTCAAAACACTATTGACCTCACCCCATTCCTAAAAGGTATGTAAGGGATGTGCATAAGCGCACAATCATGCCTACCGTGCCTGTCCTATTGTCCCCAATTATTCGTACTTATTTCCTGTATTTATACTTATGTTTATTCTTATCTTTATTATCTTGTAAGCCATTGACAAATCAAATTTTAAAAAAACAAAGACATAATTCTGGAATATCATCAACATTCAACACGTGGGGAAGGGGGGGTGATAGAACACTAGGTGGAAGTTCTTGCAGCAGATTTAAATTAAGGCCACTCTCCTTTTCTCCAAACATTGATCTCAGACTGATTCCCTTAACTGCACTGACACTTGACTCTTGACAGGTGCACGGAGCAGTCATGAACATAAATCGGGGGAATCCAATTCATCATGAGGTGATTGTGGATTCATGGCCAGAGTTCAAAGTTGTCCTCACCAGACCATGCAAAGAGGTAATAAACAGCCTTGGTGATTCTGAGAGAGGGAGGGAGAGAAGAAGGGAGGAAGGGATATTTAGCCAACCCGAGGGACAATCTAAGATACTGCTGGTTTTTTAGAAGAGGCCATCTTTGGCCTTTCCAAAAAAAGAAGGCATCGCACTGATGGTTATTTCTATCATTTTATCTCCAGATTAGGTGAGAGATATGAAGAGGTGGTGAATCAGGGGATTATACTGTAGTATATGAGTTCCATGCCTTTCTTCTAGATTGTTACAGATCCCTCAGATGGGTATGCCAATGTGTATGCAGCATTTTATCAGGATCTTGATGCGTATCGGAGGCTTGTAAAGGATACAGATGCTGTGAACTGGGCCCACACCTTCCGTCTCTTTGGTAATGATCCTTTTTGAAGGACTGAAGAAAAGGCATTGTATTCTCACATAGGATTTTTTCTATTACAATATATAGGCTGTGACATCAGAATGAAAATGGCTCAAACATTCTTGAGTAATAACCACTAAAGCCCTGTCCCAAAGAAGATAGTAATTGCATCCTCCCTTTTCACGTGATGCCAACCACTATCTATACAATGATGTTGTCACCTTCCGGCAATATTTTCGTTATGTTGTTTTAATTATTTGCCTATTCCGCTCCCAATGTGAATTGAGTCCATCTCAGCTGGTTGTATGAATTGGCATCCTTCAGTCTCAAGAGACTATGGTATCGTGCTCTGAAAAGAGGTCCTAAAACAGCATCTAGTGTGGCTAAAAAGGCCAATTTGAGAGTGGCAATCCCTTCCACATCAAGGACAGACTGTCTCCTGTCCAGCCCCCCCGGATTTCGCTGGTTCTGGGACTGCCTCTTTGCCTCAGCCTGCTGAACCAGTGTCTCTTCAAATTGAAGGCACCCATGCTGTGTCTTTAGCCTCCAAGCTGAATGACCAGAGGTCAAGGTTTCCCAGCTGTTGATGTCCATTTCCAAGGCCTTTTGATCCCTCTTGCAGATATCCTTATATCGCAGCTGTGATTCCCCCCAGGGCGCTTTCCCTGCACTAATTCTCCATACAGGAGGTCTTTTGGAATCCGACCATCAGACATCCTCATGGCATGCCTAAGCCAGCGTAGACTTCGCTGTTTCAATAGTATATACATTCTATAAATTCCAACACGTTCCAAGACTGCACTATTTGGAACTTTGTCATGCCAGCTGATGCCTAGAATACACCGAAGACAGTGTATGTGAAGGGTGTTCAACTTTCCATCCTGCCATGCATAAAGGGCCCAAAACTCGCTGCTGTATAAGAGTGTGCTCAAGACACAGGCTCTATAGACCTGAATCTTTTTATGTCCCGTCAGCTTCTTATTAAGCCATAAAGGTTGTATGACTATCAAATTAAACATGACCCACATCTAGATTAAACTGCAGGAATGGTGATTTGGACTGATCCAGACTAAAATCATAAGAAAAAGAAAGTACACCCTTTCAGAGTCCTATGGTTTTACGTATCAGAACATAGTAAAACTAATCAGGTCCTTAGAAGTTCTTAAAAAGTACAAGCTCAGATGAACAACAACATGTAAGATGTTATACCATGTCATCATTTATTTTACAAAAAGAAAGCCAAATACAGAAGCCTTGTGTGAAAGTTTAACCCTTACAACCATTGCTGAATCCCCACGGTCATGTGATCAAAATTCAACTGCTTGGCAACTGACTCGTATTTATGACAGTTGCAGTGTCCGGGGGTCATGAAGATCTCCGATATCTTGCCTGTTTGTACTTTCAACTTGTGCACACATCTTTTTCTTGGTCAATGAGTTTTTTATTGTTTTTTTCCAGGGACTCAAGAAGGGATACCCGAAACTACCCAGGATGCAGCAGCTGCTACACAAACAAAGTTATCTGTAATTCCTTACTTCCTGTATGTGCTTTCAGATCCAAATAAATTTCAGGCTGGTAGGTGAGTGACCATCCTGTTGGCCATCACCACTGTTATAATGTTGAGGCCTGAGGCAAAATTGTTAAGGCATTCTGAAGGTTTTGTTACAATCAGGCTCCCACAGTAATGGTGGCTGTCTTTGAAATCCATGCTCACATTGTTTATGGGTCAATCGGGGCCCAAAATCAATAGGATTCCTATTGGACTAACTAGATAAACTAGCCATTTAATTTTCTGTTCTCATCTCTTTGATTTTGTTCTTTTTGCCTTTCACCTTTTCCAGGCTAGAGCCCGGCTTCAGACTTTCCTCCTTGAATAGTTCCAGCGTTGATCTACTGAATGAAAACTGGGCCTACGGGCGCAATCAACAAAGCC
>NW_020772450.1:0-10069 GCF_900518735.1 Pseudonaja textilis | reverse complement strand
GTTTGCATTACACGTCAGTAGCTAATTATCTCCATCTTCACCTCCCACGTTTCCTTCTCATCTCGTGACCGACTTGCCACATAATCCTCAACCACGCGCCACGGGTCTGGCGAGGGGAGATGAAATCTGTAGCCATGTTGTTGTCGGGATCCTTCGCTTCACTCCTGGCTCTTGAGGATGGTGTGGGGAAAGTCTACACGTGTTTTTCTTGCAATGTCTTTCGAAAGCCCTTGAAGGACCAAGGCTGCCTCCTTCCGGGGGCTGAGAGAGAAGGACTGGCTCCAAGTCACCCAGTCCGGCTTCCGTGCCTAAAACAGGGCTGACATTGATGGTTTCCAGTTGTCTAATCCATTAACCATTATGCCAAACTAGCTCTCCATCCATGGCAACCTGTGGACTTCAGCTCCCAGAATTCCCCAGCCAGTGTGAATTCTGGGAGTTGAAGTCCACAAAAGTCTTAGAGTTGCCAAGTTTGGAGCGCCCAGATTTCGGCCATAATTAATGTCAGGTGCAGGAGGGGGATTTTCCCTCCAGGTGGGGGTGGGGAATGCCCTGTTCTGCCACCAAGGGGCGCTCGCACACTGTGCCCAAGCACAGTCATCACCTGGTTGCGGGACAGCCCTGATTCAGGACTTTGAAGCAACTCCAGCAGCCATCAGAGGTCACACCTTCAGCGCGACCTTAAGGGCAGGTGGCAACGGAGGAGGAAGGAGAGACTCTCGGGCAGGTTGTGAGTCTGTCCATTTGAGAGCGGAGTCCCAGGGGCTCGGAGGCTTCCTCTCTGTCTTCACATTTTCATTTTAAGCAGTTTAATTGATCAGCAAGACAAACAAAAGCCAAATAAGGAATCCTTTCCCCATGAATCTTTAACTGGAAGCTGGTTTGCTTTCACCTGCAGTCGCTTGACAAGCCTTTATTGGATAAAACGACAGAACTTTGGAACGCGCGAGGTAACTTTTGCATTAACCGTTGCCTGGTGAGGTTTCCCCGTGGAGCCAGAATCAAACTTTGAACAGTCTCAGTCTGTAGTGTGGAAAGGGAATTTCACAAAGACAGTAGTGTCACAAAAAACAGGAAAAGCCCAAGGGGAACACCAGGCCAGCCATGAAAAACAAACTTACATAGGAAAAGGAATCAAATAAAAAAGGGATTAAAGAATCCCTATAGACAAAAGCCTAAGTAATTAAGAAAACTAGAGAAATAAGAAAAGGAAACAAAAAGATAATTTAGAAAACCCTTACAAACACAGGACATACCAAATAAGCAAAACCAACAGACAAAAGACACAAAATATAAATTACAAAAGGGACAGACAGGAGATTGCCACAGAACAAATATGAAAAACTATCTTAAAGCTAAAAGAGATTAGAGAAAACCAATACTACAATCTGGCCAACCCGCGGAGTTTGCCCTCCGGCGGGAATAAAGGCAAACTCAAACAGGATTTGAAACATTAGGCACAAATACAAACACACACACAAAATCAACTTACAAAGGGAGAAAAGGGTATAAGAAACCAGGGACTTACCATAAGAAGCCAGCTAGCCCAGGAACGCAGGCTTCTCGCTGTCCTCCGCCTTCCTGAAAAATAAAAAGATCCAGCTTTCAAGCAGTTGTCCGTATCCTTGCGCCGGAGCTCTCCCAGCGGGAAAATCGAATCCTCGAAAGAAAGGCGTTTTGACACCTTTCAACAGTAGAATGTGAGAATTGGAAAAAGAGCTTTGGAGATCACCTAGATCTTAATTCCCTTGTCTGGTGTGGGAATGCCAAGGGATCCGACTGGGAGTCCTTTCTCCCACATTTGGGACGATGTTACCAGGAAGTCCCGTGAATGTTGGTCAGCAGAGCTCTGTTTTCTATCAAACCCAACAAAGGTCATAGAGAGGAGGGTAGAAGAGTAATGTCAGGGTTCCAGAAATTACCTGTTCCAATCAGTAACTCCGAGACAACCATAATCTCAAAGTGCTTTATTAAAATAGAAACTTGGCACCTCTGTGGAATTCCGAAACTAAAGTTTCCTCCCAGACTTCCCACAAGACTCAACCTACACACACACACACACCCCTTTTCTTTCACATCATAAATCATGTGAACCCATCACCCTTCAGCTAAATTCTTGCTACACCACAGAGAATGACCTGGAAGGTTTGATATGTCTATTTTGTCTCCTGAGAGCTACTCAAACGACAACAGCCGCCTGCCATCCTCCGCTGCTGCGTGGCAGCTTTGAATAAGGATCCCAAAGCTGAGAGCGAGAAGTTAGAATTGCAACTGTCGCCGACATCTTCTCCAAATTCCAAGAAAGCTCTGTGCCCCATAACATGGGTCCAGCAAGCACTCTCAGCTTTGTCCTAACCTAGATAACTTTTATTCTCAGTAGTGGGAGCTTCAACCTTATCCTTGCCTTTTGAGATTATCCCAGTTTTTGCCTTGAGGAGACGGGAAGGAGAGAGAATTAAGAGTTCTGCTGTTCTGGCAATCAAGCTGGAAAAGTACCATGTGGACATAAAAAGGAGAACATTGGTGCTGTGCCCTGTGTCTCGTCTGCTAATAATAACAGATAATCAGAGTTGGGGGGGACCTTATAGGTCATCTAGTCCAACCCCCTGCCCAAACAGGAGACCCTACACCATTTCTGACAAATGCCAGCCCAATTTCTTCTTGAAAGCCTCCAGGGATGAAGCTCCCACAACTCCCAAAGGCAATTTCTGTTCCATTGGTTGGTTGTTCTCACTGTTAGAAAGTTTCTCCTTATTACCAGGTTAAATCTCTCCTTGTGCAATTTCCATCCGTTATTCCTTGTCTGGCCTTCAGGGGCTTTGGAGAACAGCCTGACCCCTTTCTCCTCTCTGTGGCAGACCCTGAAATATTGGAAGACCTCTGTCATGTCTCCCCTGGTCCTTCTCTTCCCTAGACTAGCCAGGCCCAGTTCCTGCAACCGTCCGTCGCATGTTTGAGCCTCCAGTCCCCTCCTCCTCCTGGTTGCTCCTCTCTGCGCCTTTTCTAGAGTCTCAGCATCTTTTTTATCATGTGGCCGGCTGCTTTTCAGGAGCTCAGCATGTTCCGCTTGGTGGGTCTTTGTTGTGGTTTATTAGCTTTATTCTGGTTAGGATCGGCATCCCCTTCTCTGAATTATGCCTGCTAAGCTCTTCCTCTTGCGGAGCGGCAGCCATTGGGTCGAGCCTTTGATGACTCCACTGTGGGAATTTCAGAAGCGATTAACTGAGTCCCAACCTCCCAACTTCCTCTTTCAAACTCTTTCTTTCAGCTCTGCCTTCTTAGCTAGAATTTTACAACTTTTTCTTACCCGCTCCTGCCCTTCGTAAAAGTTTTTACCTGTCAGCTTTGGGATCCTTATTCAAAGCTGCCACACAGCAGCGGAGGAAGGAAGGCGGCTGTTGTCGTTTGAGTAGCTCTCAGGAGACAAAATAGACATGTCAAACCTTCCGGGTCATTCTCTGTGGGGTGGCAAGAATTTGGCTGAAGGGTGATGGGTTCACATGATTTATGATGTGAAAGAAAAGAGGGGGGGGCGTGTAGGTTGGGTCTTGTGGGAAGCCTGGGAGGAAACTTTGGTTTCGGAATTCCACAGAGGTGCCAAGTTTCTGTTTTAATAAAGCACTTTGAGATTATGGTTGTCTCGGAGTTACTGATTGGAACAGGTAATTTCTGGAACCCTGACACTCGAGACTTCAAAAGAACCAAGGATCGAGGATGCTTCTTGGATGGGAAAGGAAACATCTTATTAAAAAAAAAAAGAAGGAAGTACACATCTTTTGAAAAAGCAACTTTGATGTAAACCAGTTCAAAAATCTTGGACTGACCCTGAGGGGCAGATGACGTGCAGGCTGGGCTCCATTCCTTCAACCTCAAATCATGAAAGCACCCCCAAATTTTGTAGCTTCTGTTTCTGGCGGCCTTCCATCTCTAACAAATTACTCTCAACAGGTTGCTCTCAAAGTGCTTTTCCCCCTTTAATCTGGTTATTTAGATCTGAGTCAACAAAGCTATCGAGCAGGAAGATGCGATGGGAGTTCAGATAAGCTTTTCTGAGGACACAATCAAGAGGGGAAAGAGATGAAAGAAGAGGATGAGAGCCTCTGTCAAAGGACGCGGAGCAAAACTTGGTCAGCTCCCATGCGATATATAAACGGGCTGCAAGCAGGCTGGAGAACCTCAGGACTGCAAGCAGAGGCAGAGCAAAGGAAAGCAATGGAATCGCTCAAACAGAGAACAAGAGAGGCCAAGAAGGAGCCTCCAAAGCAGCCGAGCAAAGGTAGGAGGAGGAAGTCCATCCACCTCTTGTGTCGGAGGCACCTGACTTTTTCGCCGATGTTGCCTGTCCACCACCTTCCTGAAACCCGCCGTGTCTCCCTTCTGATCCACAGAAGCTAAATCTCTCTCTTCTTTTTTAAAGAGGGGGAAGAATGTTGCTCTCCGATGCCCTTGGATGCCATGAAAGGTAAGAAGGGGTGATATCCTCCCGCTCTGGAGCGGAGGGCAGGCCGAGAGATGTTGAGTCCGATGGCAGAGAGGAGAGGTGGGCTCACACCTCATATTAAGCCGCCTTGTTGTGGTGTGTTGGAGCAAGCTCAACGAAGAAGTTGAGCCATTTGGCAGGGGACAACTGATCTGGCACCAGAATCCCTTGACCAATGATTCGGACCACAGCAGGGGTTAATCCGATGCCCTAAGAGCACGGGTGAACACCAGTTGTGCCTCAGAAGAACTGCTTTAATTTTCATGCCCAGGAGCCTAAAATGGGGCTATTCTCCCTAGGACCGCGAGAGAAGCTGATGTACGTGCTCTGCGTCTTAACCAAGACGGGAACCCAAATGCCCGATTATCTCGCCACGGTGGATGTGGATCCCAAATCTCCCACTTATTGCCAAGTATGAGGATGATCAGTTCTTTGGGACAACGTGGTGAAGGCTTGTTTGGTTCCCCTTTCCTTGGGCCTGTCTTTAATATCTGGCATTCCCATTGGTGTCATAAGTTGAGGAAAATTTATATCAACCTCTTCAGACACATTCTCAGTTTCCAAAACACTTGGAAACCGGGGAACAATTTACTTTAATCGAATTAAGGGAATCCTTTGTTCTAAGCCCAGAAAAGCTCAGCCGTTTCCAGCCTGTTTCAAGTCATTCTGTTCCTTGGTATCTCCTGGTATCCTCAGGCATATCTGCTATTTGCACATTTTTGTGTCAGCAGTCATGGTCAGTTACACCTATGCACAGACACCTTAACCAGGTGCAGCTGAGGCTAGAGCTATGAGAGCTGTAGGAATCCTAAAGGATCATTAGCTGGTACCGCAGACTCCTATGCTATAATGCACTGGGCGTGCTCACAATCCATGAAGAAAGCAGGTGATGCTCAGATGCTGGCTCTTGCCTTCACAAATGTGAGCACTTCTGCTCAAGGGTTGGAATGGTAGAGCACTTTTGCGCAGAGAGGGCATGAAAGACTGGAAGGGAAGAAAAAAGCTGTGAGTTTTAGGGACGCCCGTCCTGTCACTGTCCTGCTTGCCAGTTGGGAGAGAAACCTCTATTCTGTCAGTAACAATCCACAACCAGTTTCTCTGAGTTACACTGAGTATTTTATCCCAATATTTTAATCATATGTTATTTCCAATTTTCTAACATAATTTCTAATACAAATATAACAATACAATCTTATGTACCTTAGCAGAATCGCTTTTTCAGTTAAATTTTTACCCATTATCTCTAAATAAATCCTGTTTCTTTACATCTTGCTCCACACCTTTGTAGCTTCTCTTCCCTTCCTTCCTCCCTTGCTTCTTCTCTCTGTCCTTTTTATCCCCTTGTCTCTCCACCTCCATTTCCCTCTTCTGTGTTCCCTTTTTCTGTTGCTTTCTGACATTATATCCACTTTTCACCTTATTTTTCCCTTTTTTGGTTGGTTTTTTGGGGTCTTAAAGTCTCCATTCTCTTTCCCCGCTTTCCCCCTTCTTCCCTAAGTAAAGTTACTTGTTCGTCAAAGATGGCTTCTTCTTTGTCCCAATCTTCTTGTTGCGTAGGCTTTTCTTGCAGTTTCTCATAGGTACAAATCGCCATTTCTAAGAATTGAAAAACAGAGCCAAGAGAGCCCTTCCCTTCTTGTTCCTCTTCTTTATATTTTTTAAATACCATTTTCAGTTCGTCCACAAGTGATGCCATTGTAAAAAAAATTTCAAAGAACCACCCAAGTGTTTTTAGTCATTCAAATATAGTTTCCAAAAGTCCCAAAGTCACCAAGCAATCCAAATACACACAAGCGGTTTCTTTTAACACTTTCTTCTTTTTTCACTTTCTCTTCCTGGGGTTACTATTTAGTTACAAAGTTCCAGTTAAGATGTATCTTTTAGAAGTCTTGTTAGAATTTATTCAGATTCTTTTAAATTCCAGGCAGTCTCCTCTTTCCAAATCCTACTCTTATTCTTTTCCTTTCCCTTCCCACTTATAGCAAAAAAAATAAAATATTTTTTTAATGTTCAGAATTCCTTATTGTCCCCTTGACATTTAATTATCCAGTTTAATTATCTCTTGATGCCAAAGCGTGTTTTTCCAATTTCTCATTCATCTCTGTTCACTGTCAACGTAAGGAAGGAGAGTGAAAGAAAAAAAAACCTTTCCCTTTTCACTTTCGTTCGCTGCTTCTGAATCTTCTTTGGGAGCGATGTATCTTTTTTAAAATTTAAGTTCCAGGATACCTTGTTTGTTGCTTCTTATCCCGGTCAGCCAAAACTTTCACTTCTTAACTTCCTCCTGCACTTTATTTCCTGGATGAGTGCTTCTTTGAGGCGGCCATTTCTGACCGCCGCTCGTTCACCTTCGGGAAAGGGAGTTAGCCAGCTGGGGAGGAAAGATGCGGCTTCCCTCGACCCTGCTAGGATCTCCCCCTCTTTGCCACCTCTACGGGGTGGCTTAGCTCCGAAGCCAGACTGGCTCGGGACACTTCAGTGGCGAGCCCAGGCAGAAACCACGCACGATCGCGGATTCCTGCCTGCCGCCGAAGCCCTGCAAACCGGAAGACATCTAACCCAAGCTGACAACATTAAAAAAGGCACATTTAATCTCTGCCTCTCCGGTCTTTCCCCAACAGGTTATTCACCGCCTGCAAATGCCCTACATTAATGATGAGCTTCACGGCATGGTCTGGAACACTTGCAGCAGCCCCTCGGGAGACACCACCAAGAAACGCAACCAGCTGGTCATTCCGTGTTTCAGCTCTTCACGGATTTATGCGGTGGACACCGGGACTGACCCCCAGGCTCCCTGCCTGCTTAAGGTAGGCCGGTTGCAAGCCAGGGAAATGGCTGGCCAAGGACTCTGGGAGGGAACGCGAGGGACTTTAAACCTCTTGATCCCTTGACCTTGCCTTTGTTTTGCCCCTGACTTTTTTATAAGTGATCCAAGCCAAAATCCATTTCCACAGGCACTGAACAAAAAACAAAAATACGCATCCCCAATTTTTGTGATTCTCAAGGCTTCCTGCAAAATCTCTGAGTAGAATTATTATGCACAGACTGAAGAGAATAAAATCAAAGGGAGGAGCTCTTGTTGATTTTAAACAGAAAAGGAAAATAAGTTAACAACCAAGACTCCACTTTTGCAAGATGAATATCTACAGCATAAAAACCAGGTTACCATTCCCACATCTGCAATTTATTGCAGTATAGAAAGAAATCCTGACAAACGACCCAACAACACAAGAGATGTCACAATAATTTTCAAATGTTTTATTTCACCCTGTCACGTTCCTATCAACAACCCCCATGTTTCACTGACCGCAGGTGGGCTCTGGAGTTTTTAGATCAAAGCAATTTGAAGAATTACAAAGAAAAAAGAACCCAGAACTACAGTGCAAGTTTTTATTTTCTCTTCCTCTCCCCAACCTTGGCAGGTGATTGAACCCAGAGAGGTCTTCTGTAAAACCAAAGTGGCTACACTACACACCGCACGCTGCCTGGACAGCGGAGAAGTCATGATCAGCTCCCTAGGGGATCTATTTGGCAATGGAAAAGGTACCACTGGGCAGATGTTTTCCCCAAAGGGGGTCCAGATTGAGGTACTGTGATGTGGCTTGGAAGATGTTGGGAGAGAAACTTTCTCCATAAAAACTCCAAAACCTTTAAAGTTGAGCCCTGGACTCTCTTCCAGGCTGTTGCCACCTCTTGGACAATTCTGAGCGGGGCAAACTACTTTCAGCCAACTCTTCCTGGGAATCACCTACATCGGTTTGAATTCATTTGAACCCTGAACTACAGGTGCATTTGTTCTTGTGGATACGGAAACATGGGAAGTGAAGGGTACCTGGAACCGCCCTGGGGATGAGGCTCCACTCGGATATGACTTCTGGTTCAAACCAAGGCATAACGTCTTATTCAGTACTGAACTGGCGATCCCCAAATTTCTTGTAGACGGCTTCAAACCTGAACTTCTGAGGAAAGGTGAGATGGCGGAACATTGTCCAAGCTTAAGGTCCAGCGGTCGGGGGATTGGACTCTTTCCTAAAGTGGGACCCAAGACTTCTTGTGGAAGGATGGCACTGAGGGGGTGTGTGTGGGGGTTGGTGGCTATTTAGTCCAACCCTCTTGTCTAACTAGAGCTGGCCCTTCCCTAAGAGGTGGCAAGTCGACTCCTGCTTGGAGGTCTCCAACATGAGACGGGACCTTTCTGAATACCCTTGTCTAGCAGGAGGCATTCCTACTCACCAGAAGAAGCTGAGATGATTCTTCTCCTTTCCTCCCTTCCTCCTTCCTCCTCATCCTCCTCCTCCTCCTCCTCCTCTGCAGACTACTATGGCCGCCGCCTGAATGTCTGGGACTGGACCACCCACTGCCTCGTTGAGTCCATTGACATGGGGGAGGACACCGTCCCCATCGCAGTCCGCTTCCTGCATAACCCGGATTCCTCACACGGCTTTGTCAGCTGTTGCTTTGATGGCTCCATGCATCATATTTACAAGGAGGAGGTGAAAACAAATTGAATTCCTTTCTCCGTTTCCCACCCTCCCACCCCTGCCCTTTCCATCAGAAAGAATTGGCGTCTCAGGTTTCAGCTTAGAATAAAAGAAGCAGGTAAAATGCGGTACTAAAAAGAGTGCACAATAGTCCTCCACTTATCACCATGGTCATTAAGTGAGTTATATGGTTACTAAGCAAAGCCAGACTTCCCCACTGAATTTAAAAGCTCTGCATGTCCCAACCAACCCTGTGTCTCTTGCAGGACGGGACGTGGACCACAGAGAAGGTAATTCAGATTCCAGACAAGACGGTCACTGGGTGGTACTTACCCGACATGCCAGGTGGGTAAATATAGTGTGTGTGTGGGGGGGGGGTTGTTCATATTTACCTCTCAACCCTCTACCTTCCTATGCATGAATGTATATGCTCCCCATTTTTCTCCAATGAGACTCTGGACGCTTACGACATGATAAAGCAACAGTGTAAAATATTAAATATAACCTTAAGTTTGCACCCTCCACCATCAAATTAAGGGTCTTTAGCATCTTTTGAGTACAGACCTAGTGCCTTCATGGCTGAAAGAGAGATCTGCAGCTTTGGGGGAGACAAAAGTTATTGAAAATGTTGCATGCCGGCACTTTCTCTTCCCAGCATTCTCCACTTACTTCATTATTTCATTGGATGACCGTTTCCTGTACCTGAGCAACTGGTTTCATGGCGACATTCGACAGTATGACATCACCGATCCCCACTGCCCTCGGCTATTGGGCCAGGTGAGCTCCTTAGCACTTAAAGGCCAAGAAGCCATGAGGAGGCCTTGGGGCCCTTGAAGACGTCTCTCCTTTCCACCATTGGAACCGGGATCTTGGCTTAAGGGGGAAGCTTAATTCGCAGCCCTCGGTTGCTGGCCAAGGACGCCCGCAGTCTGGGCCGAGGAAGAGCTGAGGGAAGGGACAACTGTCCTTTGGCCCGGACTGACTCTTCCTTTGAGTCTTGCAGGTGTTTGTAGGAGGCAGCATCTACAAAGGCGGGGTGGTGACTGTGGTGAAGGATGAAGAGCTCGACTGCCAACCAGATCTCCTCGTGATCCAGGTGAGCCTCCTC
>NW_020772449.1:0-10070 GCF_900518735.1 Pseudonaja textilis | reverse complement strand
GAGGAGGCTCACCTGGATCACGAGGAGATCTGGTTGGCAGTCGAGCTCTTCATCCTTCACCACAGTCACCACCCCGCCTTTGTAGATGCTGCCTCCTACAAACACCTGCAAGACTCAAAGGAAGAGTCAGTCCGGGCCAAAGGACAGTTGTCCCTTCCCTCAGCTCTTCCTCGGCCCAGACTGCGGGCGTCCTTGGCCAGCAACCGAGGGCTGCGAATTAAGCTTCCCCCTTAAGCCAAGATCCCGGTTCCAATGGTGGAAAGGAGAGACGTCTTCAAGGGCCCCAAGGCCTCCTCATGGCTTCTTGGCCTTTAAGTGCTAAGGAGCTCACCTGGCCCAATAGCCGAGGGCAGTGGGGATCGGTGATGTCATACTGTCGAATGTCGCCATGAAACCAGTTGCTCAGGTACAGGAAACGGTCATCCAATGAAATAATGAAGTAAGTGGAGAATGCTGGGAAGAGAAAGTGCCGGCATGCAACATTTTCAATAACTTTTGTCTCCCCCAAAGCTGCAGATCTCTCTTTCAGCCATGAAGGCACTAGGTCTGTACTCAAAAGATGCTAAAGACCCTTAATTTGATGGTGGAGGGTGCAAACTTAAGGTTATATTTAATATTTTACACTGTTGCTTTATCATGTCGTAAGCGTCCAGAGTCTCATTGGAGAAAAATGGGGAGCATATACATTCATGCATAGGAAGGTAGAGGGTTGAGAGGTAAATATGAACAACCCCCCCCCCACACACACACTATATTTACCCACCTGGCATGTCGGGTAAGTACCACCCAGTGACCGTCTTGTCTGGAATCTGAATTACCTTCTCTGTGGTCCACGTCCCGTCCTGCAAGAGACACAGGGTTGGTTGGGACATGCAGAGCTTTTAAATTCAGTGGGGAAGTCTGGCTTTGCTTAGTAACCATATAACTCACTTAATGACCATGGTGATAAGTGGAGGACTATTGTGCACTCTTTTTAGTACCGCATTTTACCTGCTTCTTTTATTCTAAGCTGAAACCTGAGACGCCAATTCTTTCTGATGGAAAGGGCAGGGGTGGGAGGGTGGGAAACGGAGAAAGGAATTCAATTTGTTTTCACCTCCTCCTTGTAAATATGATGCATGGAGCCATCAAAGCAACAGCTGACAAAGCCGTGTGAGGAATCCGGGTTATGCAGGAAGCGGACTGCGATGGGGACGGTGTCCTCCCCCATGTCAATGGACTCAACGAGGCAGTGGGTGGTCCAGTCCCAGACATTCAGGCGGCGGCCATAGTAGTCTGCAGAGGAGGAGGAGGAGGAGGAGGATGAGGAGGAAGGAGGAAGGGAGGAAAGGAGAAGAATCATCTCAGCTTCTTCTGGTGAGTAGGAATGCCTCCTGCTAGACAAGGGTATTCAGAAAGGTCCCGTCTCATGTTGGAGACCTCCAAGCAGGAGTCGACTTGCCACCTCTTAGGGAAGGGCCAGCTCTAGTTAGACAAGAGGGTTGGACTAAATAGCCACCAACCCCCACACACACCCCCTCAGTGCCATCCTTCCACAAGAAGTCTTGGGTCCCACTTTAGGAAAGAGTCCAATCCCCCGACCGCTGGACCTTAAGCTTGGACAATGTTCCGCCATCTCACCTTTCCTCAGAAGTTCAGGTTTGAAGCCGTCTACAAGAAATTTGGGGATCGCCAGTTCAGTACTGAATAAGACGTTATGCCTTGGTTTGAACCAGAAGTCATATCCGAGTGGAGCCTCATCCCCAGGGCGGTTCCAGGTACCCTTCACTTCCCATGTTTCCGTATCCACAAGAACAAATGCACCTGTAGTTCAGGGTTCAAATGAATTCAAACCGATGTAGGTGATTCCCAGGAAGAGTTGGCTGAAAGTAGTTTGCCCCGCTCAGAATTGTCCAAGAGGTGGCAACAGCCTGGAAGAGAGTCCAGGGCTCAACTTTAAAGGTTTTGGAGTTTTTATGGAGAAAGTTTCTCTCCCAACATCTTCCAAGCCACATCACAGTACCTCAATCTGGACCCCCTTTGGGGAAAACATCTGCCCAGTGGTACCTTTTCCATTGCCAAATAGATCCCCTAGGGAGCTGATCATGACTTCTCCGCTGTCCAGGCAGCGTGCGGTGTGTAGTGTAGCCACTTTGGTTTTACAGAAGACCTCTCTGGGTTCAATCACCTGCCAAGGTTGGGGAGAGGAAGAGAAAATAAAAACTTGCACTGTAGTTCTGGGTTCTTTTTTCTTTGTAATTCTTCAAATTGCTTTGATCTAAAAACTCCAGAGCCCACCTGCGGTCAGTGAAACATGGGGGTTGTTGATAGGAACGTGACAGGGTGAAATAAAACATTTGAAAATTATTGTGACATCTCTTGTGTTGTTGGGTCGTTTGTCAGGATTTCTTTCTATACTGCAATAAATTGCAGATGTGGGAATGGTAACCTGGTTTTTATGCTGTAGATATTCATCTTGCAAAAGTGGAGTCTTGGTTGTTAACTTATTTTCCTTTTCTGTTTAAAATCAACAAGAGCTCCTCCCTTTGATTTTATTCTCTTCAGTCTGTGCATAATAATTCTACTCAGAGATTTTGCAGGAAGCCTTGAGAATCACAAAAATTGGGGATGCGTATTTTTGTTTTTTGTTCAGTGCCTGTGGAAATGGATTTTGGCTTGGATCACTTATAAAAAAGTCAGGGGCAAAACAAAGGCAAGGTCAAGGGATCAAGAGGTTTAAAGTCCCTCGCGTTCCCTCCCAGAGTCCTTGGCCAGCCATTTCCCTGGCTTGCAACCGGCCTACCTTAAGCAGGCAGGGAGCCTGGGGGTCAGTCCCGGTGTCCACCGCATAAATCCGTGAAGAGCTGAAACACGGAATGACCAGCTGGTTGCGTTTCTTGGTGGTGTCTCCCGAGGGGCTGCTGCAAGTGTTCCAGACCATGCCGTGAAGCTCATCATTAATGTAGGGCATTTGCAGCCGGTGAATAACCTGTTGGGGAAAGACCGGAGAGGCAGAGATTAAATGTGCCTTTTTTAATGTTGTCAGCTTGGGTTAGATGTCTTCCAGTTTGCAGGGCTTCGGCGGCAGGCAGGAATCCGCGATCATGCGTGGTTTCTGCCTGGGCTCGCCGCTGAAGTGTCCCGAGCCAGTCTGGCTTCGGAGCTAAGCCACCCCGTAGAGGTGGCAAAGAGGGGGAGATCCTAGCAGGGTCGAGGGAAGCCGCATCTTTCCTCCCCAGCTGGCTAACTCCCTTTCCCGAAGGTGAACGAGCGGCGGTCAGAAATGGCCGCCTCAAAGAAGCACTCATCCAGGAAATAAAGTGCAGGAGGAAGTTAAGAAGTGAAAGTTTTGGCTGACCGGGATAAAAAGCAACAAACAAAGTATCCTGGAACTTAAATTTTAAAAAAGATACATCGCTCCCAAAGAAGATTCGGAAGCAGCGAACGAAAGTGAAAAGGGAAAGTTTTTTTTTTCTTTCACTCTCCTTCCTTACGTTGACAGTGAACAGAGATGAATGAGAAATTGGAAAAACACGCTTTGGCATCAAGAGATAATTAAACTGGATAATTAAATGTCAAGGGGACAATAAGGAATTCTGAACATTAAAAAAATATTTTATTTTTTTTGCTATAAGTGGGAAGGGAAAGGAAAAGAATAAGAGTAGGATTTGGAAAGAGGAGACTGCCTGGAATTTAAAAGAATCTGAATAAATTCTAACAAGACTTCTAAAAGATACATCTTAACTGGAACTTTGTAACTAAATAGTAACCCCAGGAAGAGAAAGTGAAAAAAGAAGAAAGTGTTAAAAGAAACCGCTTGTGTGTATTTGGATTGCTTGGTGACTTTGGGACTTTTGGAAACTATATTTGAATGACTAAAAACACTTGGGTGGTTCTTTGAAATTTTTTTTACAATGGCATCACTTGTGGACGAACTGAAAATGGTATTTAAAAAATATAAAGAAGAGGAACAAGAAGGGAAGGGCTCTCTTGGCTCTGTTTTTCAATTCTTAGAAATGGCGATTTGTACCTATGAGAAACTGCAAGAAAAGCCTACGCAACAAGAAGATTGGGACAAAGAAGAAGCCATCTTTGACGAACAAGTAACTTTACTTAGGGAAGAAGGGGGGTAAGCGGGGAAAGAGAATGAAGACTTTAAGACCCCAAAAAACCAACCAAAAAAGGGAAAAATAAGGTGAAAAGTGGATATAATGTCAGAAAGCAACAGAAAAAGGGAACACAGAAGAGGGAAATGGAGGTGGAGAGACAAGGGGATAAAAAGGACAGAGAGAAGAAGCAAGGGAGGAAGGAAGGGAAGAGAAGCTACAAAGGTGTGGAGCAAGATGTAAAGAAACAGGATTTATTTAGAGATAATGGGTAAAAATTTAACTGAAAAAGCGATTCTGCTAAGGTACATAAGATTGTATTGTTATATTTGTATTAGAAATTATGTTAGAAAATTGGAAATAACATATGATTAAAATATTGGGATAAAATACTCAGTGTAACTCAGAGAAACTGGTTGTGGATTGTTACTGACAGAATAGAGGTTTCTCTCCCAACTGGCAAGCAGGACAGTGACAGGACGGGCGTCCCTAAAACTCACAGCTTTTTTCTTCCCTTCCAGTCTTTCATGCCCTCTCTGCGCAAAAGTGCTCTACCATTCCAACCCTTGAGCAGAAGTGCTCACATTTGTGAAGGCAAGAGCCAGCATCTGAGCATCACCTGCTTTCTTCATGGATTGTGAGCACGCCCAGTGCATTATAGCATAGGAGTCTGCGGTACCAGCTAATGATCCTTTAGGATTCCTACAGCTCTCATAGCTCTAGCCTCAGCTGCACCTGGTTAAGGTGTCTGTGCATAGGTGTAACTGACCATGACTGCTGACACAAAAATGTGCAAATAGCAGATATGCCTGAGGATACCAGGAGATACCAAGGAACAGAATGACTTGAAACAGGCTGGAAACGGCTGAGCTTTTCTGGGCTTAGAACAAAGGATTCCCTTAATTCGATTAAAGTAAATTGTTCCCCGGTTTCCAAGTGTTTTGGAAACTGAGAATGTGTCTGAAGAGGTTGATATAAATTTTCCTCAACTTATGACACCAATGGGAATGCCAGATATTAAAGACAGGCCCAAGGAAAGGGGAACCAAACAAGCCTTCACCACGTTGTCCCAAAGAACTGATCATCCTCATACTTGGCAATAAGTGGGAGATTTGGGATCCACATCCACCGTGGCGAGATAATCGGGCATTTGGGTTCCCGTCTTGGTTAAGACGCAGAGCACGTACATCAGCTTCTCTCGCGGTCCTAGGGAGAATAGCCCCATTTTAGGCTCCTGGGCATGAAAATTAAAGCAGTTCTTCTGAGGCACAACTGGTGTTCACCCGTGCTCTTAGGGCATCGGATTAACCCCTGCTGTGGTCCGAATCATTGGTCAAGGGATTCTGGTGCCAGATCAGTTGTCCCCTGCCAAATGGCTCAACTTCTTCGTTGAGCTTGCTCCAACACACCACAACAAGGCGGCTTAATATGAGGTGTGAGCCCACCTCTCCTCTCTGCCATCGGACTCAACATCTCTCGGCCTGCCCTCCGCTCCAGAGCGGGAGGATATCACCCCTTCTTACCTTTCATGGCATCCAAGGGCATCGGAGAGCAACATTCTTCCCCCTCTTTAAAAAAGAAGAGAGAGATTTAGCTTCTGTGGATCAGAAGGGAGACACGGCGGGTTTCAGGAAGGTGGTGGACAGGCAACATCGGCGAAAAAGTCAGGTGCCTCCGACACAAGAGGTGGATGGACTTCCTCCTCCTACCTTTGCTCGGCTGCTTTGGAGGCTCCTTCTTGGCCTCTCTTGTTCTCTGTTTGAGCGATTCCATTGCTTTCCTTTGCTCTGCCTCTGCTTGCAGTCCTGAGGTTCTCCAGCCTGCTTGCAGCCCGTTTATATATCGCATGGGAGCTGACCAAGTTTTGCTCCGCGTCCTTTGACAGAGGCTCTCATCCTCTTCTTTCATCTCTTTCCCCTCTTGATTGTGTCCTCAGAAAAGCTTATCTGAACTCCCATCGCATCTTCCTGCTCGATAGCTTTGTTGACTCAGATCTAAATAACCAGATTAAAGGGGGAAAAGCACTTTGAGAGCAACCTGTTGAGAGTAATTTGTTAGAGATGGAAGGCCGCCAGAAACAGAAGCTACAAAATTTGGGGGTGCTTTCATGATTTGAGGTTGAAGGAATGGAGCCCAGCCTGCACGTCATCTGCCCCTCAGGGTCAGTCCAAGATTTTTGAACTGGTTTACATCAAAGTTGCTTTTTCAAAAGATGTGTACTTCCTTCTTTTTTTTTTTAATAAGATGTTTCCTTTCCCATCCAAGAAGCATCCTCGATCCTTGGTTCTTTTGAAGTCTCGAGTGTCAGGGTTCCAGAAATTACCTGTTCCAATCAGTAACTCCGAGACAACCATAATCTCAAAGTGCTTTATTAAAACAGAAACTTGGCACCTCTGTGGAATTCCGAAACCAAAGTTTCCTCCCAGGCTTCCCACAAGACCCAACCTACACGCCCCCCCCTCTTTTCTTTCACATCATAAATCATGTGAACCCATCACCCTTCAGCCAAATTCTTGCCACCCCACAGAGAATGACCCGGAAGGTTTGACATGTCTATTTTGTCTCCTGAGAGCTACTCAAACGACAACAGCCGCCTTCCTTCCTCCGCTGCTGTGTGGCAGCTTTGAATAAGGATCCCAAAGCTGACAGGTAAAAACTTTTACGAAGGGCAGGAGCGGGTAAGAAAAAGTTGTAAAATTCTAGCTAAGAAGGCAGAGCTGAAAGAAAGAGTTTGAAAGAGGAAGTTGGGAGGTTGGGACTCAGTTAATCGCTTCTGAAATTCCCACAGTGGAGTCATCAAAGGCTCGACCCAATGGCTGCCGCTCCGCAAGAGGAAGAGCTTAGCAGGCATAATTCAGAGAAGGGGATGCCGATCCTAACCAGAATAAAGCTAATAAACCACAACAAAGACCCACCAAGCGGAACATGCTGAGCTCCTGAAAAGCAGCCGGCCACATGATAAAAAAGATGCTGAGACTCTAGAAAAGGCGCAGAGAGGAGCAACCAGGAGGAGGAGGGGACTGGAGGCTCAAACATGCGACGGACGGTTGCAGGAACTGGGCCTGGCTAGTCTAGGGAAGAGAAGGACCAGGGGAGACATGACAGAGGTCTTCCAATATTTCAGGGTCTGCCACAGAGAGGAGAAAGGGGTCAGGCTGTTCTCCAAAGCCCCTGAAGGCCAGACAAGGAATAACGGATGGAAATTGCACAAGGAGAGATTTAACCTGGTAATAAGGAGAAACTTTCTAACAGTGAGAACAACCAACCAATGGAACAGAAATTGCCTTTGGGAGTTGTGGGAGCTTCATCCCTGGAGGCTTTCAAGAAGAAATTGGGCTGGCATTTGTCAGAAATGGTGTAGGGTCTCCTGTTTGGGCAGGGGGTTGGACTAGATGACCTATAAGGTCCCCCCCAACTCTGATTATCTGTTATTATTAGCAGACGAGACACAGGGCACAGCACCAATGTTCTCCTTTTTATGTCCACATGGTACTTTTCCAGCTTGATTGCCAGAACAGCAGAACTCTTAATTCTCTCTCCTTCCCGTCTCCTCAAGGCAAAAACTGGGATAATCTCAAAAGGCAAGGATAAGGTTGAAGCTCCCACTACTGAGAATAAAAGTTATCTAGGTTAGGACAAAGCTGAGAGTGCTTGCTGGACCCATGTTATGGGGCACAGAGCTTTCTTGGAATTTGGAGAAGATGTCGGCGACAGTTGCAATTCTAACTTCTCGCTCTCAGCTTTGGGATCCTTATTCAAAGCTGCCACGCAGCAGCGGAGGATGGCAGGCGGCTGTTGTCGTTTGAGTAGCTCTCAGGAGACAAAATAGACATATCAAACCTTCCAGGTCATTCTCTGTGGTGTAGCAAGAATTTAGCTGAAGGGTGATGGGTTCACATGATTTATGATGTGAAAGAAAAGGGGTGTGTGTGTGTGTGTAGGTTGAGTCTTGTGGGAAGTCTGGGAGGAAACTTTAGTTTCGGAATTCCACAGAGGTGCCAAGTTTCTATTTTAATAAAGCACTTTGAGATTATGGTTGTCTCGGAGTTACTGATTGGAACAGGTAATTTCTGGAACCCTGACATTACTCTTCTACCCTCCTCTCTATGACCTTTGTTGGGTTTGATAGAAAACAGAGCTCTGCTGACCAACATTCACGGGACTTCCTGGTAACATCGTCCCAAATGTGGGAGAAAGGACTCCCAGTCGGATCCCTTGGCATTCCCACACCAGACAAGGGAATTAAGATCTAGGTGATCTCCAAAGCTCTTTTTCCAATTCTCACATTCTACTGTTGAAAGGTGTCAAAACGCCTTTCTTTCGAGGATTCGATTTTCCCGCTGGGAGAGCTCCGGCGCAAGGATACGGACAACTGCTTGAAAGCTGGATCTTTTTATTTTTCAGGAAGGCGGAGGACAGCGAGAAGCCTGCGTTCCTGGGCTAGCTGGCTTCTTATGGTAAGTCCCTGGTTTCTTATACCCTTTTCTCCCTTTGTAAGTTGATTTTGTGTGTGTGTTTGTATTTGTGCCTAATGTTTCAAATCCTGTTTGAGTTTGCCTTTATTCCCGCCGGAGGGCAAACTCCGCGGGTTGGCCAGATTGTAGTATTGGTTTTCTCTAATCTCTTTTAGCTTTAAGATAGTTTTTCATATTTGTTCTGTGGCAATCTCCTGTCTGTCCCTTTTGTAATTTATATTTTGTGTCTTTTGTCTGTTGGTTTTGCTTATTTGGTATGTCCTGTGTTTGTAAGGGTTTTCTAAATTATCTTTTTGTTTCCTTTTCTTATTTCTCTAGTTTTCTTAATTACTTAGGCTTTTGTCTATAGGGATTCTTTAATCCCTTTTTTATTTGATTCCTTTTCCTATGTAAGTTTGTTTTTCATGGCTGGCCTGGTGTTCCCCTTGGGCTTTTCCTGTTTTTTGTGACACTACTGTCTTTGTGAAATTCCCTTTCCACACTACAGACTGAGACTGTTCAAAGTTTGATTCTGGCTCCACGGGGAAACCTCACCAGGCAACGGTTAATGCAAAAGTTACCTCGCGCGTTCCAAAGTTCTGTCGTTTTATCCAATAAAGGCTTGTCAAGCGACTGCAGGTGAAAGCAAACCAGCTTCCAGTTAAAGATTCATGGGGAAAGGATTCCTTATTTGGCTTTTGTTTGTCTTGCTGATCAATTAAACTGCTTAAAATGAAAATGTGAAGACAGAGAGGAAGCCTCCGAGCCCCTGGGACTCCGCTCTCAAATGGACAGACTCACAACCTGCCCGAGAGTCTCTCCTTCCTCCTCCGTTGCCACCTGCCCTTAAGGTCGCGCTGAAGGTGTGACCTCTGATGGCTGCTGGAGTTGCTTCAAAGTCCTGAATCAGGGCTGTCCCGCAACCAGGTGATGACTGTGCTTGGGCACAGTGTGCGAGCGCCCCTTGGTGGCAGAACAGGGCATTCCCCACCCCCACCTGGAGGGAAAATCCCCCTCCTGCACCTGACATTAATTATGGCCGAAATCTGGGCGCTCCAAACTTGGCAACTCTAAGACTTTTGTGGACTTCAACTCCCAGAATTCACACTGGCTGGGGAATTCTGGGAGCTGAAGTCCACAGGTTGCCATGGATGGAGAGCTAGTTTGGCATAATGGTTAATGGATTAGACAACTGGAAACCATCAATGTCAGCCCTGTTTTAGGCACGGAAGCCGGACTGGGTGACTTGGAGCCAGTCCTTCTCTCTCAGCCCCCGGAAGGAGGCAGCCTTGGTCCTTCAAGGGCTTTCGAAAGACATTGCAAGAAAAACACGTGTAGACTTTCCCCACACCATCCTCAAGAGCCAGGAGTGAAGCGAAGGATCCCGACAACAACATGGCTACAGATTTCATCTCCCCTCGCCAGACCCGTGGCGCGTGGTTGAGGATTATGTGGCAAGTCGGTCACGAGATGAGAAGGAAACGTGGGAGGTGAAGATGGAGATAATTAGCTACTGACGTGTAATGCAAAC
>NW_020772448.1:0-10077 GCF_900518735.1 Pseudonaja textilis | reverse complement strand
CAGCTCTCTTCCCAGACAATATCCCCCCTCCTCCCCCCGTTACTTATGGCAGCCAAAAGATTCAAGGCAGTAGAAAAGATGCAAAGCAGTAGATCTTGAAGGCTGACATTTGACCCACCTAGAAAAAAGACATTAGTCCTGCAAGAGAGAACAACATAAAAGATACTGATTAATAATCAAATACATTTCTAGGGTTTATCAGGATACTTTGTGCGAAAGTCTTTGATCAGCTTAGGGGCTCTAACATCCTTCTCATTGACCCACTCAGCTTGGGAAGATGGGAAATGTTTCCAAGCTATGAGGTATTGGAGGTGACCCCTCCATTTTCGAGAGTCCAAAATTTCTTTAACTTCAAAATGCTGTTCACCTTCAATCAGCAATGGTATAGGAGGATCAGTCTGGGTTGGTCTCAGACCAGAAGTGTGTTCAGGTTTCAACAAACTAACATGGAAAACCAGATGGATTTGTCGAAGAGTTTTTGGTAGTGTCAATTGGACTGTCACAGGATTTATAATCCATTCAATCGTGAAAGGACCTACATATTTAGGACCAAGTTTCTTCGACTTTTGAGTGGTTTGTAAGTATTTGGTGGACAGGAAAACTTTGTAACCCACTTGATAGGACTTCTGTGGAATTCTCTTTTTATCTGCAAACTTCTTATGAGATTGATGTGCGTCATCTAATGCTTTACGGGCAACTGGCCAGTTAAGTTGGAGTTGAGATATCCATTCGTCTAGTGACTGGATGGTAGATCTTTCACGAGGAAACTCAGGTATGGGTACAAAGTCTTGTCCCGACACCACTTTAAAGGGGGTGAACCCAGTGCTACTATGCACAGAATTGTTGTATGCCACCTTGGCAAATGGCAATAAGTCAGGTATTGAGGTATCTGAGGTATTGTTCTAGCACTGCGTTAGTTCTCTCACAGACCCCATTGGTTTGGGGATGGTGGGCAGAGCTTAAGCCCTGGGAGGAGCCTATTGACTTCAGGAACTCCCTCCAAAAGTTCGAGGTGAATTGAACCCCTCGGTCAGAAATTATACGTTCAGGAACACCATGCAATCTATAAATATGTAGCATAAACAGTTTAGCCAATGACTTTGCAGAGGGAATCTTAGAGAAAGGTATGAAATGCGCTTGTTTGGAAAACAAATCAGTTACTACCCAAATAACCGTGTTTCCGGTGCTCTCGGGTAACTCTACTATAAAGTCCATAGAGATTTCCTTCCATGGAGCCGTTGGCCTAGCCGCATTTTGTAACAGCCCTGCTGGCTTACCAGGTGGCCTTTTTGCTGAGGCGCAAACTGAGCAGCTAGCCACATAAGTTTCAATGTCCTTCTTCAACTTAGGCCACCGCTTAACAAGGTATAAGGTCTTCACGAATCCAAAATGACCAGCCACTTTAGAGTCATAGGCTTGTTGCAATATTTGGCTTCTCAATGTCTCTGGTACATACAACTTTGCTCCCATACAGGCCAAACCATCTCTAATTGTACAGTTATTCGAATGAGCCAGGAACCATTCATCCAATTTTAGGGCCTCCTTTAATTGCGCTGTCAAATCACTCGATAAATCCACTTCTTGTTTCTTCTTTTGCACTCTAGTGACCACTGGGGCGGCTAGCTGTTTGGTTGAAACAATCGGCCGTATCACTTCCTGAAGAACACTGTTATATTGAGGCAGTCTAGATAAAGCATCCGCCATAAAATTCCTCCCCCCTGGGATGTACTTCAGTGAAAAGTTGAACCGCTTAAAATACTGGGCCCACCAAACTTGTTTAGGAGATAGTTTTCGAGGCATTTTTAAGGCCTCCAAATTCTTATGGTCAGTCCATACCTCAAACAGGTGTTTTGCTCCTTCCAAGAAATGTCTCCATGTCAATAGAGCCCAGCGAAC
Source organism: Pseudonaja textilis (assembly GCF_900518735.1). The sequence continues at coordinate 8,181 of NW_020772448.1, read as the reverse complement.
TGCAAAAGCTTCCTTTTCCCAGACAGCCCACCACCTTTCAGTTTCAGTTAGTTTACAGGAGGTGTAGGCGCAGGGTTGTAGAGTTCCCTTCTCATTGATTTGAAGTAAGACCGTTCCAACAGCCACATCATTTGCATCGGCTTGGATCACGAAAGGGGTATCCATGTCCAGGTGCTTTAGCACTGGTTCTGCAACGAACAGTCGCTTCAGCTTTTCAAAGGCGGCTTGGCATTCCATGGACCACTCCAGTGGCTTGCTAGGCTTTGGTTTCACCTCACCCTTAGTTTTTAAGAGATTGGTGATAGGCATTGCTATCTTAGCAAAAGACGGGATGAATTGTCGGCAAAAGTTGGCAAATCCCAAGAAGCTTTGAAGTTGTTTTCGGGTGCGCGGTGGGGCCCACTCCAACACAGCCCGCATCTTCCCAGGATCCATTTCAATGCTCTCGTGTGAAATGCGATACCCCAAGTAATCGATTTTCTCTTGATGGAACTCACATTTGGACAGTTTAGCATACAATTTAGTGGCTTGCAGTTTCTGTAGCACTGAACGCACCAGTCTCACATATTCATCCCAAGTTTCTGTGTAAATAAGGATGTCATCAAGGTAAACCAAAACCCCCTTGTATAAATATTCATGTAGCACCTGATTGATCATCTGCATGAATACCTCTGGAGCCCCTTGTAGGCCAAATGGGAGAACATTGAACTGGGAACAACCCATTGGGCAGTTAAAAGCGGTTTTCCACTCATCTCCTTTAATTCAGATTCGGTAATACGCTTCTCTCAAGTCCAATTTCATGAAAATTTTCCCTTTAGCCAGGTGAGCTAGCATGTCCTTCATCAGAGGGAGGGGGTACACGTTTTCCACGGAAATTGCATTCAGGTTTCTATAGTCCACTACCAAACGCTTGGAGCCATCTTTCTTTTTGTGGAACAGCACTGGGGCCACTACCCGAGGTCTAGCAGGTTAGATGAAACCACGTTTCAAGTTTTTATCGATAAACGATCTCAACTCTTCCAGTTCCCGTGGTGTCATCAAATATAGCTTCCATTTCGGGAGCGTCACCCCAGGCAATATTTCAATACTACAATCTGTTGACCGATGAGGGGGAAGCTCATCTGAAGCCTTTTCACTGAACACTTCCTTTAAGTCCCAATATTCTTTCAGAATTTTTTCCTCCCCCTCCAAGTCCTCAGTACCTGTGGAGGCTAGCTCAACTGGATTCTGAAAGTCCTGCTGGGATCGCCCCTCCCTTTCTGGTCGCTGATTTGTGCGTATGCGCAATGACCCCTTCCTCCAGTTCACATGGGGGATCCACTTCCGAAGCCATGGCAATCCCAATATTAATGGTTGCTCCATCCCAGGAGCCACAATAAAACACAGAGTCTCTTTATGCTCTCCCATGGTCATTTCCAGGGGTTCTGTTATAAAATGTGCAGGGCAACCTCCCGCCACTGATCTATCCAATTGGCAAAAGGCTATGGGTGTTTCTAAAGTTCTCAGTCTGATGCCCATTTCCTCAACTACTTTCATGTTGATTACACATCTCGTGCACCCAGAGTCTAGCAAGGCTAGCACCTCCCCTTCGGTCCCTGAAGTGGGTACCCTCAATCTTACTGGAATGGTCATGGGGCCATTGTTTGGACTTACCAGGAAGTCATCTTCTGAGTCAGATTCACTCTCTTTGGGGGAGGTCGGAGGTCCCAGCTCCTCTCTCCCCGGAGGAGCGACCTCTACAACCTCCCGCATCTTTAGCGCGGTTTCGAGAGGTTTGGCTGGGGGGGGTTCAGGTTTCCTCCCTCCCCTCTGTGCCCCCTTTGGATCCAGCTTGACACTGCAGTCCGCAATCCGGTGGCCCTCCTTCCCACATCGAAAACAGGCAGTGGATTTGGGTCTTGCCATCACTTCTCCCTTCGGAGGCTTTGGGGCCTCTTGGAAGCATGGGGGGGATGGCTTGCTCCATCCAGAGCCCCCCCTGTGTCTGCTTCAGGTCAAATCTATTTCCACTTCTTCTGCCAGCAAGTACCACAGCTACAAATCATTGGGGTCCCTTCTGGAAATACACATCTGGTATATGTCTCCATTTAGACCATCTCTGTAGGCTCTATCAGGGCTCCCTGGGACCAGCCTCGGATATGGCACGCCAGCTGTCTAAACTCTTGGGTGTAGTCGGCCACTGACCTCCTGCCTTGATTTATGGTTTTCATTCTGATCCTGGCCTTTCACTCCGCCAGTGGGTCCTCAAATCTTGCTTGCAACGCGGTCATGGATACATTATAGTTCAGCCATTGGGGGGAGTTATACAAAGTCACCATCCACTCTGCAGCTATTCCCTCCAGGGCCCTGGTAACACATCTCACTTTGCCTGCTTCGGAGGTGAACTCTTCCCCATATTCTTCCATATAGCTCCAAACTTGTGCTAGGAAGAAACCCAAGTCTTTGGGATTTCCTCTAAATTTCACTTCTAACAGAGGCAGCTTGAGAGCTCTGCATCTTCTAGGGATCACACTTCCCGCTGGGGCCCCTGGGGCAGCAGCTGGTTGCTGCGCTGGCACAGGCTGAACTATGGGGGTAGGGGCAGCTTGGCTGCCTCTGGCTGAACTTGCTCCCCCTTCCCCTTCATATCTTGGAGCGATGTGGGGCTGTCCAAAAGCTTCATTAAGGAGATGCCTGGCTTGATCCAGTAACAATTCTCTCTTTTCCTTCTCTTGCCATGGCTCCTCTCTCCCACGCCATCGGGTAGTGGTGACTCCAGGAGGGCGGGCTCTTCGGGATCCTTCCAGCCAACTCCCAACGACCATCTGGGCTTCTCAGCTGGAATCTCTTCCAGGGTAAGGTCCGCTAGCAATTCAGCTGGTGGCACCTCCAGTATCAGCCAAGATTGCCCCCCCGCACAGCTCCCAAATCCTCCTGGTCACTAGCTGGAGATGACATGACGATCAACCCCCCTCAGAAGAAACTGGATATTTTCTCCGGGTGGGCTGGTGATGAGATTCAGAATAATGTCAGTTGATGCTCCATTCAAAATTCAAGAAAGGAAACTTAGACTCTTTAGATTAGAGCAAAGATAACTTTTACTGAATTTGAAGTGGTAACATCAGTAGAATTCTGAATCTGAGAAATTAGGCATGCAGATCACATATACAAAGTGTTGGAAATGTTCCCACCCCTTATAGTTCAAATGATTCTTCCAATTAAAAGTTCTGAATATGATCATGTGGGCATCTTCAGGTGGTGATGAGGCCTCTGTTCGTTGACCTTGACATATTTTGATAAAGATTTGCAGCTGCACAGAGAAAAGAAAGCTAAGCAAGGAATAGAAACTTAAGAGCAGGAATTTATACTCCCCCCCACTCCTCATTTACACAACACAAAAATGTAACACCTCCAGCTCTCTTCCCAGACAATATCCCCCCTCCTCCCCCCGTTACTTATGGCAGCCAAAAGATTCAAGGCAGTAGAAAAGATGCAAAGCAGTAGATCTTGAAGGCTGACATTTGACCCACCTAGAAAAAAGACATTAGTCCTGCAAGAGAGAACAACATAAAAGATACTGATTAATAATCAAATACATTTCTAGGGTTTATCAGGATACTTTGTGCGAAAGTCTTTGATCAGCTTAGGGGCTCTAACATCCTTCTCATTGACCCACTCAGCTTGGGAAGATGGGAAATGTTTCCAAGCTATGAGGTATTGGAGGTGACCCCTCCATTTTCGAGAGTCCAAAATTTCTTTAACTTCAAAATGCTGTTCACCTTCAATCAGCAATGGTATAGGAGGATCAGTCTGGGTTGGTCTCAGACCAGAAGTGTGTTCAGGTTTCAACAAACTAACATGGAAAACCAGATGGATTTGTCGAAGAGTTTTTGGTAGTGTCAATTGGACTGTCACAGGATTTATAATCCATTCAATCGTGAAAGGACCTACATATTTAGGACCAAGTTTCTTCGACTTTTGAGTGGTTTGTAAGTATTTGGTGGACAGGAAAACTTTGTAACCCACTTGATAGGACTTCTGTGGAATTCTCTTTTTATCTGCAAACTTCTTATGAGATTGATGTGCGTCATCTAATGCTTTACGGGCAACTGGCCAGTTAAGTTGGAGTTGAGATATCCATTCGTCTAGTGACTGGATGGTAGATCTTTCACGAGGAAACTCAGGTATGGGTACAAAGTCTTGTCCCGACACCACTTTAAAGGGGGTGAACCCAGTGCTACTATGCACAGAATTGTTGTATGCCACCTTGGCAAATGGCAATAAGTCAGGTATTGAGGTATCTGAGGTATTGTTCTAGCACTGCGTTAGTTCTCTCACAGACCCCATTGGTTTGGGGATGGTGGGCAGAGCTTAAGCCCTGGGAGGAGCCTATTGACTTCAGGAACTCCCTCCAAAAGTTCGAGGTGAATTGAACCCCTCGGTCAGAAATTATACGTTCAGGAACACCATGCAATCTATAAATATGTAGCATAAACAGTTTAGCCAATGACTTTGCAGAGGGAATCTTAGAGAAAGGTATGAAATGCGCTTGTTTGGAAAACAAATCAGTTACTACCCAAATAACCGTGTTTCCGGTGCTCTCGGGTAACTCTACTATAAAGTCCATAGAGATTTCCTTCCATGGAGCCGTTGGCCTAGCCGCATTTTGTAACAGCCCTGCTGGCTTACCAGGTGGCCTTTTTGCTGAGGCGCAAACTGAGCAGCTAGCCACATAAGTTTCAATGTCCTTCTTCAACTTAGGCCACCGCTTAACAAGGTATAAGGTCTTCACGAATCCAAAATGACCAGCCACTTTAGAGTCATAGGCTTGTTGCAATATTTGGCTTCTCAATGTCTCTGGTACATACAACTTTGCTCCCATACAGGCCAAACCATCTCTAATTGTACAGTTATTCGAATGAGCCAGGAACCATTCATCCAATTTTAGGGCCTCCTTTAATTGCGCTGTCAAATCACTCGATAAATCCACTTCTTGTTTCTTCTTTTGCACTCTAGTGACCACTGGGGCGGCTAGCTGTTTGGTTGAAACAATCGGCCGTATCACTTCCTGAAGAACACTGTTATATTGAGGCAGTCTAGATAAAGCATCCGCCATAAAATTCCTCCCCCCTGGGATGTACTTCAGTGAAAAGTTGAACCGCTTAAAATACTGGGCCCACCAAACTTGTTTAGGAGATAGTTTTCGAGGCATTTTTAAGGCCTCCAAATTCTTATGGTCAGTCCATACCTCAAACAGGTGTTTTGCTCCTTCCAAGAAATGTCTCCATGTCAATAGAGCCCAGCGAACTGCAAAAGCTTCCTTTTCCCAGACAGCCCACCACCTTTCAGTTTCAGTTAGTTTACAGGAGGTGTAGGCGCAGGGTTGTAGAGTTCCCTTCTCATTGATTTGAAGTAAGACCGTTCCAACAGCCACATCATTTGCATCGGCTTGGATCACGAAAGGGGTATCCATGTCCAGGTGCTTTAGCACTGGTTCTGCAACGAACAGTCGCTTCAGCTTTTCAAAGGCGGCTTGGCATTCCATGGACCACTCCAGTGGCTTGCTAGGCTTTGGTTTCACCTCACCCTTAGTTTTTAAGAGATTGGTGATAGGCATTGCTATCTTAGCAAAAGACGGGATGAATTGTCGGCAAAAGTTGGCAAATCCCAAGAAGCTTTGAAGTTGTTTTCGGGTGCGCGGTGGGGCCCACTCCAACACAGCCCGCATCTTCCCAGGATCCATTTCAATGCTCTCGTGTGAAATGCGATACCCCAAGTAATCGATTTTCTCTTGATGGAACTCACATTTGGACAGTTTAGCATACAATTTAGTGGCTTGCAGTTTCTGTAGCACTGAACGCACCAGTCTCACATATTCATCCCAAGTTTCTGTGTAAATAAGGATGTCATCAAGGTAAACCAAAACCCCCTTGTATAAATATTCATGTAGCACCTGATTGATCATCTGCATGAATACCTCTGGAGCCCCTTGTAGGCCAAATGGGAGAACATTGAACTGGGAACAACCCATTGGGCAGTTAAAAGCGGTTTTCCACTCATCTCCTTTAATTCAGATTCGGTAATACGCTTCTCTCAAGTCCAATTTCATGAAAATTTTCCCTTTAGCCAGGTGAGCTAGCATGTCCTTCATCAGAGGGAGGGGGTACACGTTTTCCACGGAAATTGCATTCAGGTTTCTATAGTCCACTACCAAACGCTTGGAGCCATCTTTCTTTTTGTGGAACAGCACTGGGGCCACTACCCGAGGTCTAGCAGGTTAGATGAAACCACGTTTCAAGTTTTTATCGATAAACGATCTCAACTCTTCCAGTTCCCGTGGTGTCATCAAATATAGCTTCCATTTCGGGAGCGTCACCCCAGGCAATATTTCAATACTACAATCTGTTGACCGATGAGGGGGAAGCTCATCTGAAGCCTTTTCACTGAACACTTCCTTTAAGTCCCAATATTCTTTCAGAATTTTTTCCTCCCCCTCCAAGTCCTCAGTACCTGTGGAGGCTAGCTCAACTGGATTCTGAAAGTCCTGCTGGGATCGCCCCTCCCTTTCTGGTCGCTGATTTGTGCGTATGCGCAATGACCCCTTCCTCCAGTTCACATGGGGGATCCACTTCCGAAGCCATGGCAATCCCAATATTAATGGTTGCTCCATCCCAGGAGCCACAATAAAACACAGAGTCTCTTTATGCTCTCCCATGGTCATTTCCAGGGGTTCTGTTATAAAATGTGCAGGGCAACCTCCCGCCACTGATCTATCCAATTGGCAAAAGGCTATGGGTGTTTCTAAAGTTCTCAGTCTGATGCCCATTTCCTCAACTACTTTCATGTTGATTACACATCTCGTGCACCCAGAGTCTAGCAAGGCTAGCACCTCCCCTTCGGTCCCTGAAGTGGGTACCCTCAATCTTACTGGAATGGTCATGGGGCCATTGTTTGGACTTACCAGGAAGTCATCTTCTGAGTCAGATTCACTCTCTTTGGGGGAGGTCGGAGGTCCCAGCTCCTCTCTCCCCGGAGGAGCGACCTCTACAACCTCCCGCATCTTTAGCGCGGTTTCGAGAGGTTTGGCTGGGGGGGGTTCAGGTTTCCTCCCTCCCCTCTGTGCCCCCTTTGGATCCAGCTTGACACTGCAGTCCGCAATCCGGTGGCCCTCCTTCCCACATCGAAAACAGGCAGTGGATTTGGGTCTTGCCATCACTTCTCCCTTCGGAGGCTTTGGGGCCTCTTGGAAGCATGGGGGGGATGGCTTGCTCCATCCAGAGCCCCCCCTGTGTCTGCTTCAGGTCAAATCTATTTCCACTTCTTCTGCCAGCAAGTACCACAGCTACAAATCATTGGGGTCCCTTCTGGAAATACACATCTGGTATATGTCTCCATTTAGACCATCTCTGTAGGCTCTATCAGGGCTCCCTGGGACCAGCCTCGGATATGGCACGCCAGCTGTCTAAACTCTTGGGTGTAGTCGGCCACTGACCTCCTGCCTTGATTTATGGTTTTCATTCTGATCCTGGCCTTTCACTCCGCCAGTGGGTCCTCAAATCTTGCTTGCAACGCGGTCATGGATACATTATAGTTCAGCCATTGGGGGGAGTTATACAAAGTCACCATCCACTCTGCAGCTATTCCCTCCAGGGCCCTGGTAACACATCTCACTTTGCCTGCTTCGGAGGTGAACTCTTCCCCATATTCTTCCATATAGCTCCAAACTTGTGCTAGGAAGAAACCCAAGTCTTTGGGATTTCCTCTAAATTTCACTTCTAACAGAGGCAGCTTGAGAGCTCTGCATCTTCTAGGGATCACACTTCCCGCTGGGGCCCCTGGGGCAGCAGCTGGTTGCTGCGCTGGCACAGGCTGAACTATGGGGGTAGGGGCAGCTTGGCTGCCTCTGGCTGAACTTGCTCCCCCTTCCCCTTCATATCTTGGAGCGATGTGGGGCTGTCCAAAAGCTTCATTAAGGAGATGCCTGGCTTGATCCAGTAACAATTCTCTCTTTTCCTTCTCTTGCCATGGCTCCTCTCTCCCACGCCATCGGGTAGTGGTGACTCCAGGAGGGCGGGCTCTTCGGGATCCTTCCAGCCAACTCCCAACGACCATCTGGGCTTCTCAGCTGGAATCTCTTCCAGGGTAAGGTCCGCTAGCAATTCAGCTGGTGGCACCTCCAGTATCAGCCAAGATTGCCCCCCC
>NW_020772447.1:0-10080 GCF_900518735.1 Pseudonaja textilis | reverse complement strand
GAAACACTTGCTACAAACCATCTTTGACGATACCATGGCCACACAACACATCATCATTCCCTTTTCTTTCTTACACTCATTTTCCCTTGACGTCTTTTTTTTTTTTTTTTATGAATTTTTATTATTTTTTTAACATAAAAAACACAACAACAAAACATAAAAGTATCAGCTCCCCCATATTTTTGTACACACCGTAAGTCGGTTGGTCCATCGGTTTTGTGCATTCACCTCATAGTCACAATTACAGTTACTTTATATAATACTCTTATCAATACAAATTTATAAATCCTAGTATCTCTATTAAAGAAAAAAAAAAAAAATTTGACTAAACTTTTATTCGGTCATGCCTTTATGAGATAACTATATTTTAAATATTTTATTCTAAAACAAATCTTATAATCATACCAATTCTATCCCAAATATGAAAAAGAAAGAAACAAAGAAAACTATTATATAGATATAGTATCAAAAACCAATAAAAGGAAAGGGAAAATAAAGTCATTATTATTCCTTATTATCTAACTTTTATATTTTAATATTTCATCATTCAACCATTGATAGAAAAGATCCCAAACTAAATAAAATTGTTTATCTTCTTGCTCTCTAATTTCAAAAGTCAATCTACTCATCTCAGCACATTCCAAAATTTTCTTTACAACTTCTTCTTGCAATGGAATTTTCTCATTTTTCCAATTTTTTGCAAATACAATCCAAGCAGCAGTCAATACATTTACAATCAAATATTTCAACTCTTTACTATAAGTATCTGGTAGTATTCCCAATAGAAAAAACTCCGGTTTCAAGTCTATATGCTTCTTTGTCATTTTTTCCAGCCACATGTGGATTTTAGTCCAATATTTTCTAGCATCCTCACAAGTCCACCACATGTGATAGTATGAACCAGGTTTCTGATGACATTTCCAGCATTTTTCGGATTTGTTCTTGAACATTCTTGCTATCCTTGTCGGGGGAAAATGCCACCTGTAAAACATCTTATACAAGTTTTCTTTATAGGCTGTAGACATTGTCATTTTATAATTTTGCGACCATAATTTCTGCCATTTCTCTAAATCAATCCCATATCCAAAATTCCTCCCCCACGCAATCATAGTTTCTTTAACTTGTTCTTCCTCAAGCTTAATTTGCAATAAATAACCATACAATTTTTTAATCACCTTTTCATCAGTACCCATCAAAATCTTATCCAAGTCAGTTTGCTTATCATAAAATCCCTCTGCTTTGGAATCCTCATAGTACTTTGAATGTATTTGCAAATATGAAAACCAATTCATCCGTATACCTTGTTCTTCCAATTTTTGCATCGATTTAAGTTCACCCTTTTCATCTAATAATTCCCCATAGTTAACTGTTTGTTCCTTTTTATAAATTATAGGATAAGAAAACGCTTCTATCGTCGATAACCAAACTGGAATTTTCAAATAACACTGTTTTTTTATCTTCTCCCAATTCAACCACAGAGACTCCCGTATATAATGCCTTCTAAAATACCCCTGTGTTTTAGTTCCCTTGTACCATAAAAAAGCATGCCAGCCCAACAACAAATCATGACCTTCTAATGTCAACAATCTGGTTTTCCTTAATGTTATCCATTCTTTAACCCACGTCAAGTTTGCAGCTTGGTAGTACAACTCCCAATTAGGCAGTCCAAACCCTCCTCTAAATCTAGCATCCTGTAGAAGCTTTAACTTTATTCTTGCTTTCTTGCCTTGCCATATATACTTCAAAACAATTTTATTTAAATCCTCAAAATATTCTTTTCCAAGCCTAATTGGTATTGTTTGAAACAAAAATAAGACTCTGGGTAAAATGTTCATCTTGATTGTTGAAATCCTTCCTATTAATGACAATTGTAAGTTCTCCCATTTTTTCAAATCTTGAGCTATCTGTTGTTTAAGTTTAATATAATTATTCTCCTTCAATGTACTACATCTTGATGTCAAATATATCCCCAGATACTTAACCTTGTTTGTAACTTGAATTTTTAACAGTTCTGCCAACTCTTCCCTTTGTTTCAGCAACATATTCTTTGACAAAATCTTTGTTTTATCTCTATTTATTTTCAAACCAGCCACCTCCCCATAGACCTCTATCTTTTCCAACAGTTTCGAGGCTGTTTCTATAGGGTCTTCCAAGATAAAGACTAGGTCATCTGCAAAGGCTTGTAGTTTAAATTCTTCCTTTTTAATTTTCATTCCTTTTATAGTTTTATCTTCTCTGATATTTCTATTCAACACTTCCAAAGTCAATACAAATATCAAGGGAGAAAGAGGGCAACCTTGTCTTGTGCCTTTTCTTATATTAATAGGATCTGTAAATTCTCCCTCCATCATTACCTTAGCTGTTTGTTCATTATAAATTGCTTCTATTGCCTGAATAAATCTTCTAGCAAAGCCCATCTGTTCCATTAAAAGTAACATAAATCTCCAATTCACGTTATCAAATGCCTTTTGAGCATCTAAAAATATCAAAGCCATTTGCTTTTCAGGATGTGCCTCATAGTATTCCAGGGTGTCCAGAATTACTCTCATATTGTCTCTGATTTGTCGCTTTGGCAAAAACCCATTTTGGTCTGGGTGGATAAAGTTATTCAAGTACTTTTTAAGTCTTTCTGCTAATATTGAAGCAAAAATTTTATAATCTGCATTTAGTAAAGAAATCGGTCTATAATTCTTGATTTGCAGTAGGTCCGCCTCCTCTTTTGGAATAAGTGTAATGTAAGCCTCTGACCATGTTTTAGGTATCATCTTTTTTAACATAACTTCATTCATAACTTCTAACAGTGGAATACACAGTGATTCTTGAAAGATTTTATAAAATTCTACAGGAAACCCGTCTGGACCTGGTGCCTTTCCATTATTTTGTTTCTTAAGTGCTTGACTTAACTCCATCATTGTTATATTACTTTCTAGCATTTCTTCAATCTCTTTAGGTATCTTAGGTAGATTTGCATTCTGTAGGTATTGTTTAACTTCCTCCTCATCAATGTCTTCTTTCTTATACAAATGCTTATAAAAATCATAAATAATCTCTTTTTTTTCTTTGCTGCCATAACAAATTTTACCTTGGTCGTCTATTAACTGCGGTATTTTCCTCGACTCTTTCTCCTTTCTCAATTTGTATGCTAGCCATCTACCTGGCTTATTTGCATCCTCAAAATAATTCTGTTTAGCATTCCTAATTTTCTGTGCCAGTTCTTCTTTCTCTATTAAATCCATTTTATGTTTAGTTATATCCAGTTTCATTTTAACATCTTTTCTGTGTGGCATTTTCTGTAATTCTTTTTCAAGTCCCTTATATTCATCATCCAAGGCTTTAAGAGTTCGCCTTTTCCTGTTGTTCTTTTTTCTTGTATAGTCTATTATCAAGCCTCTAACATAGGCCTTCATTGTGTCCCAAACATTCTGTATTGAGGTGTCTTCTTTTCTGTTCTCTTTAAAGAAGAAGGCCAATTCTTTCTCCATCCATTGTATAAATTCCTTATCCTTTAAAATAGAATTATTTAATGTCCATCTCGATCTTTTCCTTTGTCCCTTCCATTCAATTGTCAATGGGTTATGGTCAGCCCAAGTACTTGTTTCAATATTTACTTCTTGAATACTAGACATTAAATCTGTTGAGATCCAAATCATATCCAGTCTGGACCATGATAGATGCCTATTTGAATAGAACGTAAATTGCTTAGATTTATCATTTCTTTCTCTCCATATGTCTTTTAAAGTTAATTCATCTATCATTTTAAAAAAGGATTTAGGAAGAGTTTTCCTGTTATGCTTTACTGTTGTTGCAATATAGTCAAGTCTATTATCCACAATTCCATTAAAGTCTCCCATCATAATTACATTAGCATAGTCAAGTTCGGCAGTCTTAGTATGTAATTTTCTATAGAATTCTTCCTGTTTATCATTCGGTGCATAAATTGCAATCAAAAGTATCTTTCTATTATTGTCCATTATTTCTACCATTAATATTCTCCCATCATCATCTGTATATATCATTTTTGCTGGAATGGCCTCTTTAATATATAAAACCACCCCTCTTTTCTTGGATTGTGTCAAAGAGGTAAACAATTTCCCTAATTTTGGTTGTAATAACAATTGTTCATGTTGCTTTTTAATATGAACTTCTTGTAAACAAATTATGTCGAACCTTAATTTCATTAATTTATGGAAAATCTTCCTTCTCTTAGCAGCTGAGTTCAGTCCATTTATATTCATTGTAATCAATTTTTTTTCTTCCATAATTATGTTTTATATTTAGATTTAACCACTCTCGTGGGTCTTGCCTCACGTTGATCTTTAATATCCACTTGTCCACCTACTGCACCTTCTTCTTTTCCAACCTCCATTTGTTCCTCTTGGGATTCAATTGATGGGACCTCCTTTCCTGCTCCTCCTTCTCTGCCTCCAAAAACCTCTGCACAAAACAGTTCTGCTTTCTCAATTGAATCAATTCTATGTCTCTGTTCCTGCCACGTAAACATCAATCCTTCTGGAATCAACCACCTGTAAGACACCTCTTTTTCCAATAACCTTTTAGTCAGGAATCGGTATTCTCTTCTCATCTCTCTCACTCTTCTAGGTATTTGTTTTAAAACCAAAATTTCTTTACTTTTGTATTTCAGTGGCTTCTCTCTTGCTACTTGCAATATTTGTGTCTTCAAAGATTTTTTAATAAATCTAATATGAACTTCTCTGGGTAGGTTATTTCTCATCGCATATCTTGTAAAAACTCGATATATCTCATCAATTCCATCCATCATCTTCTCTTCTGTTATCTCGAGCGCCTCCGCCAGAATTCCTACCATTATCGCAACCAAATCTTGTCCTTTTTCTTCTTCTATATTTTGGAATCTAAGATAAAATTCTGATCTATCCAACTCCCACTTCAACATCTCACTTTTTTCTTGTTCAATCGCTGTTAATCTATTGTCGATATTTCCAATTTTCTCCTCTCTTTGTTTGCCTCCCTCTTCAACATTTTGGAGTCTCTCTTCATATTTTTCCATCATCTGTTCCATCCTACCTGTTCTTTGTTCAATAGTATCCATTTTTACCTTAAGATCTTGAATTCCTTGCATAATCATCTGGAAGGATACTCTTTCTTGTTCTTTTTCTTTCTCTTTATCTTGCTTTAACAATGTCTGAATTGAGCGCTGTCCAGATGGTGGGGAGGCAGAAGCAGACATAGAGGCACCCGAAGATATAAATTTCTTACTCATTTTAAGTGGTTCCAACTCTTCAAGTTTTTTTCAAATTTTAATCCACAAAAAAAAGAGAAAAAAATATGAAATTATAATCCAAGGTAAAAAGGCCAACAATAAAAAAGCCAAAAGTGAGAGAAAAAAAGAAAAAAAGAAAAAAAAAATTCTTCAAATTCTTCCTGACCTTAGTCCAATAAAAAAAGAAAAAAAAAAAACCATAAAAAAAAGTAACAGTAAAAGTAAAAACCCAATAATAATAATAAACAAGACAAAGCCAAAAAGGAAGAAGGGAAGAAGAAAAAGAGAAAAAACAAAAAACAAAACAAAAACCAAGAAAAATAAGTTTCTTCAGATTCCACACCTTAGTCCAGCCAGAAAAAAAAAAAAAAAGAAAAAAGAAAAAACCTCAATTAAAAAAAGGAAAAAGAAATAGTCCGCTAATGTACATTAAAAAAAAAAAAGGAAAAAAGAGAAAACAGGATCCAAATAGGCAAAAGAAAAAATAAAATCAGTTAAATCAAAATAAAATATAAGTAGAAAAAAGAAATTCAGAGGCTTCCCTTTGCAAATAAATCAAGCTTAAAAGTCAGGACCTTGATGTTAGTGAAGGGGTTGGCAGAACTCAAAAAAAACAACAACACTGCACTCTATTTAATTATCCAAGGCTCTAATTATAACTCCCTTCTCTTTCCCACAAGCTTCAAAGCTGAGCCATGTATATCCAGAAAGACACCTGTAATAATATTCCACAAAGTGCTTTCCTCTATCTTATCAGGGGATGTCCTTGAGAAGAAGAGTCTATTTGGTAAAGCTCCACTGCAAACTTCCCTGAAGGTAGCCACTCACATTCAGTGCAAGAGTCCAACAAAAAAAAAAGTCAATAGTCACCAGAGCTGATTCACAAAGACAGAGTAGAAGTCCAAAAACAAGTTATGTGTCCACCAGGCGAGGTCCATAAATTGTAGACAAGGTTCAAGGTCCACAAACAAGGTTCAGAGTCCATAGGCAGAAACATGATTCAAAGCAGAGTTTTTCCAAGGCTGGGAAAGTACATGCTGCAGCAAAACAATTGTTCCTGACAAAGTCACCCTCCCCCAGATACCCTCCCCTGTGATCTCGTTAAATCAACTCACACCAGGTGTTCCTTGTGAGAAGGGGCAGATTGACCTCCTCGCCAATGGTCTTGCAGACCTCCTCCAAGCTTCCCTCCATTCCACTCTCTGTGCCCTCTGATGAGATCTTCTGCCTCTCATCCCCATTGCCTGTCTGCAGCCAATCATTCCCTGTGTTTGTGAGGGCAGGCATCTTCCCATGTGGTTGACCACTTCCCTCAATGCTTGTGATGTCTCCTTTGGATGATGGTTTCTCCAACTCTTCCTCAGAGGCCTCAAGGGAGAATGAGAACATTCCTGGCACATTCAGTATTGCTGATCCAGGGGCCTCAGCTGGGGAGAGCTCATGGGCTAATGAGGAAGGGGGAGAAGCTACTAGTCTTGGTAGATGCTAAGGCATAGAGATGGAGATCTGCCAGATTAATGGGGGAAAAGCCCTGTCCCTCTTAATGGGCTGTACTGGGAGGAGCAAGTACAGCCCATATGCACAACAGGCAAAGGAAGGTGTTGCTGGAAGCAATGTATGTGGGTCATGGCCAAATGGTTATTTGTGGATTTAATTCAGTTGTGGAGAGTGTTTATATCTGTGTTTGGAGCATCCTATTATCTGTCAGGTGGACTAATTGGCCATTGCCTAAAAAGTTAGTCTGGAGCTTGTTCATGGCTGGCTTCACTGAAAATGACCACCTGAACTCCTGGCTTGGATAATTCCTGTGACTTCTGCTTGCAAGCCCTGAAACTGGACCACCAGATTTGTTGACAATCCGCAGTGGAGGCCCTGGACCTCCATTTTTGGAACCTACCCAGGCATAAACTTGATTTCCAAGACTGTTTTTTATATGTCTGTAAGCTTGTTTTGCTTTTGGTTATATATTTGGTCATGAACCAATTACTGTGCTAAACCTGCAGCTGGGGGGTTAACTGAAAACCTGAAATAGAACTGTTGGGGAACAGACTTAATAAAGCTCTCTACACAACCCTGACATGCGGGTGAGTATGGGTAGCACAATACTGGAGAGGCCTGGGACAGCATTGTCCTCGGCCCCTGGACTCTCCAGACATTCCAGGGGAAAAGTGCTATCCCTATCAGATGCTCCTAGTTCCAACTCCTCCTCCAAACAGGGATCCAAT
Organism: Pseudonaja textilis; assembly: GCF_900518735.1. The sequence continues at coordinate 2,616 of NW_020772447.1, read as the reverse complement.
GGGGCCATGACATTTATACACAGGGAATAAGTGAAATGTGTATGTGTGTTTCACCTTTCCCTTTCCACTACTACTTTCTGACTTTGCACTCCAGGCCACCTTTACAAGTTTCAGCTGGCTGGGACTGATTTTGGATAGCAAGGGGAATTAGTACATCAAGGGGCTGTGAATCACAGTAGGTTGTGTGTGGAAAAATGCACAATATTTGATCTGGGTGATTACCAGTCTGATTCTGTATCAAAGTCAAATAAATCTATAAAGAGGTGACTGCACTTTAAATAAATGTCCTCCTGAATAAGGAGTTCTTCTCGAAAAGAAATGGGAGGGAAGGAACTTCCCATACTGTTTCAAGTTTAACAGTCAAAAGACTTGAAAACTGACTGGCGGATTAAGATAGAGGAGCTGTGTACTTTGCTTAGGAGGTGTGATGCAGAGTGCCAATTCTTTTCAGCTTGGGTCAGTTGAGGTTGTACAGCCCCCAATTGCATCATCTCTTCTGGAGGTGGTGGCAATGGCTGTGCCATCTTGACGGGTGCAGGCAAGGCCTCCATCCATCATTGTACCCATTCACTGCTGGATCCTTGCATTGATGCAGAATTACAGGTGCATGAGCTCCTGCAGTGTGCGAGGCCATTCGTTGTGTGCCAGCTCATCCAGGAGATCCAATAAAAGACCTTCCTGGAATTGGTCCATGAACGCCGCCTTGTTCCATTGCAAGTCCTGGCAAACCACCCAGAAGTCAACTACGCAGTCTGCAAGCGATCCACGCCTCTGTCACAAGTCTCTCAGCAAGGCGGCCTCGCTCCAGCAGTTCCAAAGCATGATAAAACAACACAATCTCCACAAGTTCAAGGCAATGAGTCAAGAGCATTCACAAATTAGTCAGATTATGAAATATTGTTCCTGACAACGACTAGTTCAAAATGCAGAGGCAAATAGGTGCTGAGCAGTATGCTTCATTAGGAAGGGCAAGGCTGTCTTCTCACAAGTAGCCTTGCCAAACTCCATTGCCCTTCCCTCCACTCAACTTTCTGTGATCTTGGATTAGGTGGGGGTGACAACTCCTTGTCCATGTTGACTGGCTGCAGTTGTGTCTCATCTCTGAACTGTGCAATTGACTGGTTGTCTGCACTGATGGGCTGCATTTCTACCCATTCTCTAGATTGCACAGATTGTTCATCTGGTTGCTCTCTCCTGGATTGCCTTGATATTCCCAAGACTGCTTCGCTTGACCATCCAAGTCTAATATTGAGCCTTCTATGTGTCCTGGAGCTTCCCACAATCTCTCTCAGAATCCCCAGAATCAGATATTCTTCATTGTCTGTGTTAGCACCTGGGAAAGCCATTATACTATTCCCCCAAGCATGGCCCATCTCCCCAGATCCCCATGGTCCAGGCTTTTATGGGTACTGGAGATAGTACTGACAGAACAACTGAGGATGGAACCCATTGTTTTCCAAGAACAATATCATTTGAGAAGGCACATGTTGGGAGTTGTTGTAGGCTAATTTGGCCACTGCTGACAAATCTGTCTACTTGTCTTGTTGGCAAGCAGAGAAGGTATTATCCATAATTATGTTAATCTCTTCTGTGCTTCTATCCATCTCCAGGTTTTGATCAAAAAGAAAGAAAATTGGACTTCCAAACTCATGAAGAGCACCTGCGAGAACCAGGCTTTGAATTGCATCCCCATCATGACCCTGTCAGTGTTCCAGCGAACTTCCATTCCACCCAATAACTCCGAGACACACATCTCTCAAAAGTTCCTTTTATTTGGATAGTAACTGGCACAACTGTGGAATCCCAAATCTGACAGTTCCAGGCTTCCTTACAATAAGTAAAAATTACAAATCCATCCCCTGCACCCATCACCACATCACATGGACCAATCACCATCTGTCCCCAAGTAAGACTTCCCTTCACTACGCACAACATGACCTGACCTTGAATCAGAAAAAGAATGTTATTATGTCTAACTAGTTATACTCCAATGAATTCCCCCCTCCCACTTTCCCAGGCTCAATTGTGGCAGCATGGGAACATCGGATCTCAATATGGCTTCCAAAGCTGACAGACCCATTCCGGTAATCTATATAACTAAAAGACATAACATATCAAAAATTATGTGGTTTCTCATGCTGTGGGCAGTCCCACACATGGAATCAAATGGACCATCTTAGACAACTTATCAGCCACAATCAGGATTACAGTGGTTCCATTAGACCCAGGCATGTCTATAATAAAATCCAACAAGATGGCCTTCCCCCCTCCCATTGTTTTTATGGTGTAGGCAGGGTTTGCAAAAATCTGGGAGGGGCAACAGTGGTGTTTTTCACCTGTCAGCATCCCACACATGAGTCCATGTACCCTCCCACATATGGACCTCCACACACATATGGAGAATGAATGAATGAGGATCAAATACCAAAGCAAGTACCTCATTGAAAAGTGACTAGGCAGAGAGGAAGGGGAAAACAAACATAATTCTGGTTAGAAGGAATTAATGAAAGTCTTAAAAAGAGACGTCAAGGGAAAATGAGTGTAAGAAAGAAAAGGGAATGCATGATGGGTTGTGTGGCCATGGTATCGTCAAAGATGGTTTGTAGCAAGTGTTTC
>NW_020772445.1:0-10083 GCF_900518735.1 Pseudonaja textilis | reverse complement strand
TCCTCCTCCTCTCATAACCAGTGGTTGTGGCAGGGCCGGGAGGGTGCATGCGCACGGGGAGATACTCCTCAAGCAAATGCCAAAGCACAGCAAAACCGAGTATGGGGCAGGTGTCTGCTCAATTGAGGAGTGAGCATCTCCCCACACAACTGCACCCTCTTGAACCATCCACAGCTGCCGGGTGCGAGAGGAGGAGGAAGAGGAGGAGGAGGAGGGTCGTCCTAATGGATGCTTCCACCACGGTCTGGCAATCATTGTTCAGCCAGTCTGGATTCGAAAAAGAAGAAATGAAAGAAGTCGTGAAGAGCTCCAAGGAGAGCTTGCTGGCTTGGCCCAACCACAGCTTGGCCCAGCCACAGCTTTGAGGGAGACACAAACACATTCACAGACACATACACACACAGAGAGAGGAGGGCGGAAATAGGGACCTGGCCGCTTCGCTATCCCCCACCCTCACCCTTACCTTCTCGCACTGCTCCATTTTGTGAACCATCTATGGTTGAGTATCTCCTACAAACTGGTGAGAAACCCACAAGGGCTGGGGAATGTGTCACTAAGAGCTCCAGGTTTATTTGCTCCTTGTGCCCAAAATAGCAAAGAAAAAATGGGAATTGTGTTGAGCAAGGCATGAATTCAGATGAATTTGAATCATGATTGGGTGGCGGTCCTTTTGGTCCCATTGGAGAGAAGCTTCGTTTTGCTTGGGGAAAAGTGTCCCCTGAAAGGGCCGGTTTATAGTTGGGGAGGTTCTTAAAGAGACCCGACCTGGTCAGACTTACCCATGCCTCTCTTTTACACACACACACACATACACACACACACACACACACACACAGAGTGGGGGTGAGGGGAAAGACAGGGAAAGAGGCAGAGAGAGAGAGAGAGACACATAGTGATTCAGAGAGGGGAGAAAGAGAGAAAAAGAGGGAATGAGAGAGGAAAAGAGAGACAAGAAAGAAAACAGAAAGAGAAAGAAAAGAGAGAAAGGAAGCAAAAGGAAGGAAAGGGATAGACAAAGACAGGGAAAGATGGAAGGAAAGGATAAAGAAAGAAAAAGAAAGGAAGATACGGAGGGAGGAGAAAGTGAATGAGATATATGAATGGACAGATAAATACATGGAAGAAGGGAGGGAAGGAAAGAGAAAAAGGGAGAGGAAAGAAAGACACAAACCCTGGCTTCAGAAGACTCTTTAAAGCAGCACAACAATCTAGGGTTGGCCTGCAAGGGATCTCAGAGGTCATTTAGTCCAACCCCCTTCTCCAGCAGGAGATCCTTACAGAATCAAAGAATAGCGGGGTTAGAAGTGTGTGTGCATTTCTTTGTTTGTGTTTATGGTTGTCAAAACTCCAAAAACAGGTCAAGCAATTCTGGGGAGATCAGTCATAAATTAGAAAACTTGCTAAGCAACTGGTCATTAAGCAAGAACCAATTGTATTAGGTTTGCAAATCACCTGGCCACCTGGCCACGCCCACCCAGTCATATGGCCACCAAGCTACGCCCATAAATTAAGCTACGCCCACAGAACCAGTTGTTACAAAATTTGAATCCCACCTCTGGATGGAACTGAGAAAAGATTTCAGCTTTAAGTGATAACCAGCCGGTTCCTTCTCATGACCCCATTATGGAGCTGCCCCTTCAGGGGACACTTTTCCCCAAGCAGGATGAGAAGCAGCTTCTTTCTCCCAATGGGGCCAAAAGGATCTCCATCCAATCATGATTCAATCCCATCTGATACAGTCCAAGCCTGGATTCAGGCCCCGGTCAGCAGAATTGCCGCCTTCGTTGCTCTTCTGGGCACAAGGAGGAAACCACCAGAAGCTACTAGGGACACATTCCCCAGTCCTTTTGGGTTTCTCACCCGTTTGATGGAGACCCTTAATTGTACGTGGTCCACAACATGGAACAATATCAAAGCCTCCCAAGCAGCCTAAGGGAAAAAAAATCTGGTTTCTACTGCCCAGATTCAGTTCTCGATGAAGGTCAACCATGTTTGGGGAATAGCATCAGCCCTCTTGAAGTGGGACCTCAGGCTTTGGAAAACAGAGGAAAGACAGCAAAACTTTCTCCTACCTTGTTGAGCAACTTTATCCGTGAAAGAGCATCTTGCCTGATAGAAAGTCTGTTTCTTTTAAAATACGCCAGAGTCTCTCTCTTGGGATCATCCCTGGGAAGAACCAAGAAGCCCCAAATGAACAGATCTGCTGCTGCCTCTCCATTTGGGTCCATGTACAATTCAAAGTCTGAAATATTGACAAACTCATTCTTCTCCAGGAAAGGATTGAACTAGAATGGGAACATGCAGCAATTTTAAAAGCAGAAAACTTTGTTTCTTATCCTAGATGCTTTTTCACATTTGAATCTTTCTTCTGTAGTTACAGACATGCTTCATTAGGAAAATAGGTGTTACCACTATCTTACAAGTGAACGAAAAAAGTTCACAAAAAATTATTGATCATATTTTGACAATATAGATTTTGACAAAATATAGTTGAACAACAGAAAAAAGGAGATTTATGAACTCCCTAAAAGCAACAGGTTGATTATCAGAAACACGGATTAGTCAGGAAGAAAATTGTCAGGGTCATCCTCTCCCAGGAAGCCCAGACAGGAAACCTGGGCTAGGCCCACTTTGCTGTAATGCTGCACTGACAGGATTTGGGGAGACAGAAAGTACAAATCTCCCACCGACCCTTTTTTTTAATGCAGCTGTAGGTGTCCTCCTCTTACCTGGTTCTTCCCCAGGCAGAATCTCTCCTCCACCCCCCAAAAGTCATTCCCTCCTATCACGGCCCTTTCTAAATGGGTTGTGGGAAAGGGGGGGATATAACTTATGTGCTCTATGCAATCCATCCTCACATATTATTTCATTTCCTAAATACATTATGGAAATACTGCTGATATAACTTGATCTCAGGAAAGAGTAACAAACAATTTTCTGATGTGATCAGAAACCCAGTTAAGTGAGGGGTGGATGGTATGATAATTAAGTGAATAAAAACTGATTTAAAAATGGTACCGAAATAATCTTTAGTTTCTTTAATCTTTGTCATGAAAGTGGGAAGATACAACTTTTTGTCTTTAAGTTATCAATTTTTCTATGTTATCATTAATATAATAGTGTTGATAATTCGTTATTATACAAGATTTATAACAATTCTCAGGCAAATATACTTTTATGTTATTTAAACATTACCAACTTTCCGGAAAAATATTTCTGATTTCTCCTAGAAACAACTGTATGACTAAAAAGTAGTAGAAAAATATCTGGATTTTAGCATTTCATAAATTATAGTATCTCATACAAGAACTTTAATGGTGAAGGATTGTGCCAAGGTTGCTAAGTATGTAAGGGAACCAGCCCCTGAAGTAGAAACCAAGAGGCTGTGAGTTCAAGACCCGCCTTGGTCATGAAGCAGACTGGGGGATTTGGGGCCAGTCTCTCAGCCCAACTCAACTCACAGGGTTGTTGTTGTGGGGAAAATGAACACACAACTACTCATTGGTACTCAGCCCCCGTGGCTTCTGCAGGGAAGGGCTTTTAAGGATGGGGGATGAGTTAGTGCCCTTAGTGAACTCAAACAAGGTCTCAAAGATCTGGAAATCCAACAAGATGGGGCTGCTCTTCCCAAGAATGTTTATTTGAGCAGCCTTTAGACAACGAGATATTTATATCGAATAACCCTGCCAAGAGTACAAAGGGAATTAACCTCCAAGAGCTGCAACGGAGTTACCAGAGACATTTCCACGGGCCAGTACAAAGAAAGAGCGCCTGAGCTGAGCCTGGGGCCCTGAGGACAAGGGGCCACTCCAACTGCAGCTCACGCAGAAGTGGTATTCAACTGGTTCTCACTGGCTCGAGTGAACTGGTGGTCACCCCTGGTTGGCCACACCCCCAAACCGAGTTGGCGCTTGTCCCAGTCGCTCTTCTAGCTTTCCCTACCATGTGGTGGCTGTTGGCCAGATCGGGCAGATATCCCAGGGCTGTTGCACATACGCACTGTCTGTGCTGCCGTGACTGATGCAGTGCAAATGTGCAACAGCCCTGGGACATCCGTCTGCCTGCCCGCCCTCCCGGATCATGTTTTCTTACTTCTCCCATTGGATGTGCCTCCTCCAGCCCAGCCTGGCCCAGCCAGCCAACAGGTGAGTGGGCTGATGTCCTGGGTCTTCTCGGCCCCCTTGTCGCCATATACCTGCAGGAGCCTCTCCGACCGGCTGAGCCAAGAGCCGCCATTCCCAGGCTTCTACACTCCCATGCTTGGTCGACACCTCTTCAACTTGCCTGAAGCAGCTTGACCTGCCCCTCACCCTCCCCTCCCTCACCTGGCCTGAGAAGGGAAGGGGGACGGTGATGGATAGCGAAGAGGTTGGGTCCCTATCTTCCCCTCTCTCTCCCCCAATCTCTGTGTCTGTGTGTGTGTGTGAGAGACAGAGAAGAAAGAAAGAAAGAAAGAAAGAAAGAAAGAAAGAAAGAAAGAAAGAGCAAGAACGAAAGAGGGAGAGAAAGAGAGAAAGAAGGAGAGGGAGAATGAAGAAAGTGAATGAGATATATGGATGGATAGATAAATAAATGGAAGGAGAGAGGGAGAGAGAAAAAAAGGAGAGGAAGGAAGGACACAAACCCTGGCTTCAGAAGACTCTTTGAAGCAACACAACAATCTAGGGCTGGCCTGCAATGAATCTCGGAGGTCATCTAGTCCAACCCCCTTCTCCAGCAGGAGATCTTTACATAATCAAAGAATAGCAGGGTTAGAAAGCTCTGTGTGTGTGTGTGTGTGTGTGCATGTGTGTTTGTGTTTATGATTATCAAAAATCCAAAAACAGGACAAGTAGCTCTGGGGAGATCAGTCATAAATTAGAACACTTGCTAAGCAACTGGCCATTAAGCGAGGACCAATTGTATTAGGTTTTCCAGTCACATGGCCCCCTGGCCAAGCCCACTCAGTCACATGGCCACCAAGTCACACCCATCTGCTCACATGACCACCAAGCCATGCCCACAAATTAAAGCCATGCCCACAGAATCAGTTGTAAAATAATTTGAATCCCACCAGGGAGTTCACAGCCTGCTATGCGGCATCTCCTATCAGGACTCAGGGGTACATTTTGTGACACCTCTAGTAATATCTAGGAAATACGGAACTCTTTTACGTGCAACTGCAGTTATCAGATCAGTAGGAAGGAGTTTTTCTGAATGGGGCCAAATTCTGTTCTGCTGTAATGCAAAATTATGTATTTATTTATTTAGGACATTTATATTGCCACATATTCGCACATGACTCAGCATTAGGCAGACTCTAACTGCCCATTGACTGTGGTTTATTTTTATTTTTCTCCATTATTATTATTATTAATTGTAATGCTGATCTCTGACTGTACTAAAAGTGGACTGAATAAAGGAGGAAGCTGTGTTGGAGACATTTGCCATCTTGAGTTATTTGTAAATAAATACATGTTTATGAAAACAATCTCAAAATCGTAATTGACTGCAACCTGTAACTGAGTCTTGAGAGAAGACAAGGAAGAGATTATGAGAGCAGCTTCTCCAACTTACAAAATCTCTTAGTTGGACAAGGGAGGATTCAAGACTCTTCCAATGACTGAAAGAGGTGTTGGGAGTTAAACCCCTCCCCTCTCCTAGGAAAATGAAATATTTTAGGATATATTAAAAAGGGAGAATACATTTCCCCTAAAAAGAAAAGTAGAAACTCAGAGAGGCTGAAACTCAGCCCCACTCCCACCTTTGCTAATGGACCATTACTCTGGCCTAGGCCACTCTATTTTACATAACAAAGATCTACTCCAGGTAAAGCTCAAAAGGAATTGCCCAAAGCCCTTTCATTACATCACCATCCAGCCAGGCTCAGCCAAGCCTGGGACTCAGGACAGCCTACAGAGTTGGCCCTGCATGGCCCCATGGGATTCTGACAACCGATCAGAATACAAGCTCCAATTCAAATCCCAACAGAGGGCATCAAACAATTGCCCTCTCAGCATCTCTGCCCTTCTTTCCTCAACCAAGGCATGTGCTCCTGTCCACCATTAAACCATCTTCCAAGCAGTCACCATGTTTCCAGCGTCTTTCCTCCCCACTTGGACCTGAACCCAGAAGGAGATTTCTTCCAACAGAGGCTAGACAGAAACTTCAGATCTGCTCCCTGTTATTCCGGAGTGTCAGACAGGAGCAATTAGATGGTGCAAATCTCTTGACCTTTTTCTGCACAAGAAGGTTGAGATGTCCCCCTCCTTCTCCTTTGGGTTCCTTCTCCAAAGAATCTCAGATTAATGGATCCCTATTGGGACCCCCCATACCTGCCAGGGCTGCAGCCTCGGAGCCCCCAACCTCTTTTCTCCCTCCTTCCTCCCCCTCCTTGATCTGGAGGAATAAGCGGCATTCATGGCCTGGGCCAAAGTCTGAATGAAACTGTAGCGATGACGGACATTTATGATCCGTTTCCTGTTTCTTTTCTCCTGGGTCTCCAGTGGGGCTTTTTGGGTGCACCTTCTGCGACCTTTGACAGAAAAGATGTGCTTGGAAAGGGAACAGTGGAAATAATGATCTTGAAATGGATCTTCCACAAAGAAATAAGGTTCAAAAGCAGCATCTATTGGCCGTTTTTTTGACAGATAACCAAAACTCGAAATACTATGGATGTATTTGAGAAGTCTGTCCTTCTTTATTGGATACAGTGCAAAACTTGTGAGGATCCAGACTTTCCCTTCAATGGGTCCTGGCAAATGCATAAGTGCTTCATGGAAAGGAATAATTCTGTTCCAGATGGAAATATATTCTATGAAGTGGACAAAGACATTGACTTGTCTCCACTTAGAGAGGGCCTTCCTGAGGGGTGCTGTTTTTCCAGTTGTTGTGAATCGTTCTGATATAACCACACAAATTCCATTCCTGACAAGCATCGGAGGGAAAGTCCTCATGAAATTATCTCCCTTTTCTGTGTCTGAAGCAAAGAGGCCAATCAGGGTCCATCTGAAATGAAGGAGCAGTTGGACAATTGCTGGGTACTGGATCCCTTCTTTGTGGAGCATCTGGTGGAAAAAGGGGAATCTCCTTTTATCACTCAGAGCCTCTGAAGGAATTCCAAGAGTGATCTGAAAAAGTAATGAAGAATGCTGTGTTATAATGTGGTCCAGATCAACTCCAAAATAATACTTATTGACAAACCCAATTTTGTTTTGATGAATATATTAGAATAGTTTGTTCCTTAGTCACGGTTTAAAATATTTAAGACAGAATATTAACAAGATTGTCTATAAAAATGGAACGCAAAATCATATTAAACAAAAAAAACAATAAAAAATGCAATGTAAATTTCTGTGTCACCCATAAAATTTCAACAATTAGATTCAAATTTGCAGATGTTAGATAAAATGTCTGGATCTAGGATATAGGGCTGTATTATATGCTATTTTTGAATACTAAAACCTCTTTCTCAGCTTCTATATCCCAAATTCTTTGTGAAGCAATTTTTCAGCTTCTTCCCTAGATGTACAAGAGCACAACTGCTAACAGAATAGTTATGAGTACATGAAATGGATACATATAAGAAAAATATAAATAGTAGGACTGTGATGGTAGGCACATTGGTGCGCTTATGCACGCCCCCTACAGACCTCAATAACAATTAACAATTATCTATGAGGGCAGGAGCTGAACTCCTTTTATCCATCCCAAAGATACTCTTCTTGGTCTGAATATTTTTTATACATAGATAGGACAATTGCCAACTTGACTCCAATTGGATAAGGTAGATATTATTGATATGTGAAAATGAACATGCTAATGGAGGACCTCAAAACATGTATTGTTTTTCAAGTGTAGAATATTCAGTAGAATATCCTCTACAGGGACTTGATGGCTCTTCAGGCCTTTAATGGTCAATTTGAAGATGAACATAATCGACTAAAACATAGTTTATATGTTCCCTAATATTCTGAAAAGCTGCTCTTGAATTCTATGAAGATATTGGATCTGCTCTTCATCCCCACCACCCAAATCACCTTACCAGATAGAAAAACACACACAAAAACCTGTGGGACTTTGTAGGTGCCTACAAACATTGACATCTGGATGGAGATGTCCATGGAAGCTTCATCAATCAGAGCCAGGAGGTTCTCCTTCCTCCCACAGCCGTAGTTGGGGACATTGGCTTCTCCAGTGGAAAGAATGTCCAGCAAGGCATCTGAAGTGCGTAAAGTGCTTATATAGTTGTCATGGATGTTGTAACCAAGTGTGAGATTGTGCAGAAGCTGGGAATTCTTGCTGACCATTTGAATACCAAAAATTGAACTTAGGGTATTTGTTAGAGCGTTATTATTCCTATTGAAAAACAATATTCATGTTATTATATTCAATAGCAACAACAAATGTTTTTAAAATATATAATACTTCACAAACCTACTAAGGCTTAGGCCAACAATGATCCAAATCGAATGATCAATTATGGAACTACAATTGTTTCAGTCACTACTTAAACAAAGGTCATTATTCAAGTGATGAACTCAGGAATGAACTGAGAAAGGAAAATCATCTGGATTTCATTCAGGTTTTTTAAAAACTCCATCTTTGGATTTTACTCTCTTCCACAAAGTAAGGCAAAAAAGGAAAGCCATGGAAATCAAAATCATTCAGGAAATTAGACAGGTCCTGAGGTACAAAAATAAGTGACATAAGAAGAAAAGGAGAGTGTTAGAATTGCACATGGAGGGAGTGCAACTCCATCACCCTGCATGACTTACGAAGAAGAAGGTATAGGAGGGCTATTGAAGGGCAACATTATAGGCGACATGTATATTTCAGTTGTGACCACACCAATGAGATGGTCTCCAGGCCTGTAAAAGCTCCATGGATTGTACCCACCCTGGTGCTCCAAACTCAATGGGCATTTCCTTCTCAGCTTCCCACAGACTGATGGGGATACCAGCAGAAGCAGCAGCAGAAGCAGAAGCAGGAGGTCCATCATTCATGGCATTAATCAATCCACTTCCTGTTTCTAACACAAACAACAGGAACAGTTGGAAAAATGCAAAGACTCTGAGAAGTGCCAGTGGCTTTCCTGATCTAAACAGAGAATCACTCAGTTTCATCTGCAAAGGAGAGAAAGGTGCAATCAAGAGCAGAGCCTGCACCTGTCCCAAAACTTGGTCCCAGAGAGCTTCGCCCAAGGAATTTATCCTTTTCTGATACAAGAACCTTTGCATGTGGCTTCAGTCTAATGCCTGCATCAAAGTCAAAAACTGGAGATATAGCATCACAGGTCTCAAAGGCCCAGATGGTCATAATTACAGCAAGAAGCAACTTCTCCTCTGGGGATCCAACTTTTTCTGGGCTCCATCTGCAGAGGAGAGGCTGGAATAAAACATGTTAGTAAAAATTACAGATACACCCCTGGGATCATTGTTCTGTTTCGGCTGTGGTCCTTCCTTCCTGTCAGGGCAAGTCCAGAAAGCGATGCTGGGGAAGCGAATTCAGCACACAGGGAATTGACTTCTGCTGTCCTTCAACATGTCCTCTTGTCTACAGAGATTGCTGGGGAAGGTCACCCAGAGCTATGGAGTTTGGTGCCATTTGTAAGTTAATGCCATTTAACTGTAGTGTTGCCTGTCTTCTAATGACAATCAGCACCCTTGATCTTTGTCCAAGGTTAAGAGTAGACCCTGTTTGGAATTCTGTTTTATGTCATAATCCCATATATTGATCTTAATTGCAGTCGGTTTTAAAATTGCTTGTGCCTGAAGTGAAATTTCATTTCCCATCTTTTCTAGCAATATTAATTCCGAGATAAAAGCTCATTAAGAAGCAGGAAAGTGACAACTTGTGGACTAGATCATTGAGTAAATAGGGAGAAAAATATAGAATGGATGGAATTTTTTATTTTTATTTTCTTGTTATTCCTGTGTTATCTTACCATGTTACTATAATACACCAAGATTCTTTATATTTTGATTTTTTTTATTTTTTTAAATAAAGAATGGACTGTAAGTTCTACAGGTGCGATCTATCCATCCCTTTCTTTCTTTCTTTCTCTTTCTTTCTCTTTCTTTCTTTCTTTCTTTCTTTCTTTCT
>NW_020772444.1:0-10087 GCF_900518735.1 Pseudonaja textilis | reverse complement strand
AGCGGAAATTTTGAGTAGTTCAGAGAACCGGCAAATACCACCTCTGACTGGAGATTTTACAGTATTCTTCCCCTGCCATGCCCACCAAGCCATGCCCACAGAACCGGTAGTAAAAAAAGAATTGAATCCCACCCCTGGTACAAATGCTCTCAGTATACATAAGAGAAAAGATAAATTCCTCAAGAGGCAAGAATCATCAGGTGCAACACTTAATAATAGTCATAGGGTACAACAAGCAATCAAATCATACTAGGAAACAATATAAATCATAAGAATACAAGCGACAAAGTTACAGTCGTACAGTCACAAGTGGGAGGGGATAGGTCAGGGGTGATATTCAGCCAGTGTTACTACCAGTTCAGTGACTACGTCCTGCACCTACACGTGAAAAAAAACACCTAAGCTGTGCCACCCAGAGAGTTGAAAAGTGCTGCGCGCAGGTGTGCAGAGTTTGAAAAGCCTCTTTTTTCCTGCTTTTTCAACTTTAGCTGTGCCATGCAAAGCAGCTGAGGTTGAAAAAGCAGGAAATAAAGGTCAGGTAAGAGCCCGGGCGGGCGGGTGAGTCAAACAGCAGCAAACACAGAACCAGTTCAGTGTCTGCTGCTGTTCAGAGCTACCAGTTCTATAGAGCTGGACAGAACCGGTAGCATCCCACCCCTGGGATGGGTGACAAGGAGTGATGAGAAGGTTAACAGTAATATATAGAGTTAAATACAAATGAAAGTAAACAATAATAAGGAAATGGGAAAGGATAAGAAAGGGGGAGACGTCCGTAGTTCTTGACTTACCACAGTTCACTTAGTGACCATTGAAAGTTACAACAGCACTGAAAAAGGGGACTTATGACTGTTTTTCACATTTAAGACCATTGCAGCATCCCCACAGTCATGTGATCCAAATTCAGATGCTTAGCAACTGACTCACGTTTATGATGGTTGCAATGTCCTGAGGCCATGTGACTCCCTTTTGTGACCTTCTGACAAAGTCAATGAGGAAGCCAGATTCACTTAACAACCATGTGGCTAACTGAGCAACTGCAGTGATTCACTTTACAACTGTGGCAAAAGAAAGGTCATAAAATGGGGCATAACTCACTTAACAAAGGTCTCATTTAACAACCAAAATGTTGGGCTCAATTGTGGTCATAAGTCGAGGACTACCGGTATAGGATAAGGACAGAAAGAAAAAAAAAGCTTTGACTTCCCATGTTTTTCAGTGCAATAAAGTACAAAATAAAATTACAGCCTTGACTTTTTTACTTTTTTCCTCTCCTTTTAGAAAATTATAGATTGTAAAAATTTGCTGAAGATGTATAAAGGTCTTTCAAATGTACTCTACATTGGAAATGTAATTCTAAAGAAGGTACTTTTTATCATTTTTGGTGTAATAAGGCAAAGAAATATTGGGCTCAGATTCATGTCAAAATGCTTTTCGATTTACATAACTAATATAAAATTGAAACCTGAAGTTTTTTCTTTTAAGGATTAGAATTTTGTTATTGTATATGTTGAACGCAGAGAGAATATGCACAGGAATGGAAAGGTATATCAAGCCCCACAAGAGAAGATTCGATGGAAAAAGTGATGGAGCTAGTAGAAATGGCAAAATTGACTGCTTTAAAGAATAAGTCCAGCTTTGTTTCTGTTTGGAAACTGCTCTGGACTTTGTGCTCAAGACAGAAATAAAAAGTTGTAGCAAATTCAAAAGAACTCTGATACTTTAGAACTTTGATGCTGGAACTTAACAGATTAACAGATGATCAGAGTTGGAAGGTACCTTGTAGGTCATCTAGTCCAACCCCCTGCCTTACATCATTTCTGACAGATGGCAATCCAATCTCTTCTTGAAAGTCTCAAGTGATGGCACTCCTACAACTTCTGAGGGCAACATGCTCCATTGGTTGATTGTTTAGATTAGACTTAGACCCATTAAGGACTACTTGTTGAGTTCAGTTTGTCGTCAGTTGCGAGTCCATCTGATGGTAGTGCTATCTATTGCATTTTTTTCTAGCTTACCAAGAAGTAGGTTGTGGTCTACGTTGTCAAATGCCTTGCTGAAATCTAAATATATTATGTCCACAGTATTTCGCTGGGCTACTAATTTAGTCATGATGTTGAAGAATGAAATAAGATTGGTTTGGCATGATCTGTTTTTAACAAACCCGTGCTGACTGCAAGTTACTACTTTACTTGTTTCTAGGTGTTGGCATATCTGTTTTTTTATTATCTTTTCCAGTATCTTCCCGGGCATTAATGTTAGGCTGATTGATCTATAGTTTCCTGGGTCTGTTTTTTTCCCTTTTTTGAAGATGGGAACCACATCTGCTCTTTTCCAGTCCTCTGGTAGTTCCCTGGTGCTCCAGGATTTTTGAAAGATATGGTACAGTGGTTCTGAGATGACCTCTGCCAGCTCCTTTAAAACTCTGGGATGTAATCCATCAGGCCCCAGTGAGTTGTTTTCATCAAGATCAGACAGGTGTTCTCTTACTATTTTTGTTGCTTATTTTAATATTTATTTCTGGTCTGTCTTTTACAGTTGTGTTTTTGCTAGGTTGAGCTATAGTTTCTTTTTGCGTGAAGACAGATGCAAAGAATGAGTTAAGCAGTTCTGCTTTCTCTCTGTTGCCTGGTACTTCCTTGCCATCTTCTCTCTTTAGTGGACCAACTGTTTCCTTGATTTTTTTTTCTTGTTATTTATATAACCTCTTTGAGGATACCATTGTACAGTCAGGAAAATATACAAATATATTAAAGAACAAATAGATTCAGAATTTTCACTTGAGGTACAATTGAAAGTCTCAAACTAGCATATTTTAGGCAAAGATCTACCTCCTTTGAGAAGTCCCTTATACAAGGAGAAGTTGAAGAAGATGACCAATAGCAAGGTGGATGGATTCAGTTATAATAGAAATGAATTTACTATTGAAAGACTAAAAACCCAAGATGAAGAAAATCTATTTTTATGGT
The DNA here is from genome assembly GCF_900518735.1 of Pseudonaja textilis. Next base: position 7,121 of record NW_020772444.1, on the reverse strand, counting down.
CAACAAGAGTCAATACTGACTTAATGGCACTTATTCAAGCAAATCACAATTTAGTGCAACGTATAAACTTCTGCCATTGTACATTTAAACATAACATAGCATGCAAATGCTGACCTACAGTATTTAAACCTATGTTGCCTTTTAACCAAGATACTCATAAGATTTACACTATAGCTCAATCTGAAATACTTGCCATTTCTGAATCTAAATTTAAAGCCAGTTACTAAACTTGCAAGGAGTCAGATGCTTGCCATGCTGTTTAACTGTAAAACATGTTATTGAACTTGCTACTTTTTTCATCTTCACATTCTCTTCCCCTCCTTTTTCAATTTTTTTTTAATTGTAAGTGAATGGACATTAATTGTCTTATTCTCATTGATAGTTTGCAAACCATTCTAGAGGGATTTTAAGAATGATATGAGGCGTATGAGTGTACAGTTGTTTGCAGAACTTTGATCAAAGTGTATGTTTAAATCCCTAAGTGAACAAAAGTTCACACAACCTGTGTATAACATCTTTCTGCCTACATTTGAATCAGGGGTGGTATTCTACCAGTTCAGCCTGGTTCAGCCATTCCAAGGATCATCTGTGAGAAAACTGGTTCACTCTGATGATCAGCTGCTAGACCCGCTCCAGCTCTATACCAACCTTTATTTCCTGGTTTGGAAGCTCAGCTGCTTTGCACAGCATGGCAGATTTCCATGCATCAGCTGTTGAACACACAAGGAGAGTGCAGGATTACAGGAGAAGGTCAGTATCAAACCCTCTGTGTGTGCACGCGCAAAGTGCACCCACCACTGATTTGAATATATACTTACTATTTACGTGCAGTTATTTACAGACTTAAAATAAGAAATCATAAACATGACCCTGAAAACGAGAGCTGGAAGTCATAGGTAAAGTTGTTAGTCTAGTTGTTGTTATATCAACAATTAAATTGCATATGAGATGATAACATTTTTCTAGTTTTTACAGTTAATTGTTCTTTTTTTGGTGTGATTATCATTTTTGCCAAACAGTCATCCGACTTTATTATATACTTCCTTACTCCAAAATGGTTTGGCCAAGTGATATTTTTAAATTTATATTGGGTCAAACTTTTGAAAAACAGAACAAGATAATTCTGAAGGTACATACCGGTACATTTAAAAATTCATGAAAGAGTGTCACTATTAGAAAAGGACTTGATTTTACATCATTCAAACTTCTTATTCAGAGCTCTTTTCAAAGTAAGTGTGTTCAGCAGTTAGTAAAATACAACCAAACCTGACTGCTTTTGAAAAAGCTACGGAGGGTCAACCCTGCTTAGTATTAGAATTATACATGATCAGAGTAGTAGGCTGTAGCTGTAGATTGGGAAATAAAGATACATTATAAGAAGATAATGTTAAACTACCTTTAAACCATTGCAAATAAACCAGCTCAATCAAAGAAACTTTGTATCATAATCATATCACCAAAAATATAAAAAAACCATGTTTGGATAGCAGGAAATTCAACAAATGCAATTTATATTCAAATCTGGTGGATGCCTGGTGTTACTAAATTAGTGTACTTGTGCATATAAACTAAATAACATTTTAATAATAATCAAAATGAAGAATGTTGAACAGTACAAGGAACCAAAGGTATGATTGGAATTATCTCATTACTGTTTTGAATGGAAAGTTGCTGAAATAATTGTAGGCTTAGAAAAAGTCACCTGCTAAGAAGTGATGTAAACTATAATCTGAATTTAAATGTTTACTCAGATATACACTATGTTCACATAATATACTCAACCCAAATCAATCCAAACCACTTATGTTGTGTCCACCCTGTAATTATGGATTGTAAATTATCAGGTCAAAAACTTTGTTATTACCAAAGATCAACAAAACAACAAACAGACAAGCAAACAAATACAAAAAAGACACATAAGTAAGAAAAATAGGAGAAATGCAGTCTTCAGGGGAGATAATCTTTTGGTTGTTTTGAAGTTAAGTAACAGAACTTTGTAACTTTGTAAATAATTTGAAAGTTTTTGTAAGCCAATAGAAAGGCTACATGACTGTCATTTTACCATGTATTATTGCTAAGAAAGGAGAAAATAATTATTGGCATAAGGCAAAATATTCAGTTAAAAACAAATGTGAAATTTAGATTACCTCCATAATACAAAGGTGTAACCATAAGATTCCTACCCTGTAGTAGTATAAAGGGAAGGATGTTATAATGACACCAATCAATATTTGGTACAGATCAAGGTATAAGATGCCTGACTGGAAGTCAAATAAAGTTCAGCCATCCAGGTTTTACAGAAACTGGATAGCTGAACATTAGGTTGAATTGCAGTTCTAATTTAGGGAGCATTGTGCAACCAGTTGTATTGCTTGATACTTATTTAATGTACATAAGCTATCTGAGAATAATGTACATTTTTTATTTTTGGGGTAAAGGTATTCTTACTGAACTGAATTGACCGTTATCAAAATAAGATTAGGCAATCCAGATGGAGTCTATTTCAATTAAGGCAACAGTTCATGACTGCTACCTATTCGGCCCAAATAATCTAATATTAGCATCTAGAGTAGACTGTCAAGAAACCAAAACTAGCCTGATGTTAGTGTAAGGACCAAGAGTTGTCCAAAATAGAAATTATGTCAAATACAGTACATGCATATTCACATTCTTATCCAAAACCTCAATTTTGTCATCATGATTTCTTATACAGGTGAAACTCAAAAAATTAGAATATCGTGCAAAAGTTCATTTATTTCAGTAATGCAACTAAAAAGGTGAAACTAATATATGAGATAGACTCATTACATGCAAAGCAAGATAGTTCCAGCTGTGATTTGTCATAATTGTGATGATTATGGCTTACAGTTCATGAAAACCCCAAATCCACAATCTCAGAAAATTAGAATATTACATGCAATCAATAAAACAAGGATTGTACATAGAACAATATCGGACCTCTGAAAAGTATAAGCATGCATATATACTCAGTACTTGATTTGGGCTCCTTTTGCAGCAATTACTGCCTCAATGCGGCGTGGCATGGAAGCTATCAGCCTGTGGCACTGCTGAGGTGTTATGGAAGACCAGGATGCTTCAATAGCAGCCTTCAGCTCTTCTGCTTTGTTCGGTCTCATGTCTCTCATCTTTCTCTTGGCAATGCCCCATAGATTCTCTATGGGGTTCCGGTCAGGCAAGTTTGCTGGCCAATCAAGCACAGCAATCCCACGGTCATTGAACCAGGTTTTGGTGCTTTTGGCAGTGTGGGCAGGTGCCAAGTCCTGCTGGAAAATGAAGTCAGCATCCCCATAAAGCTCATCTGTGGAAGGGAGCATGAAGTGCTCCAAAATCTCCTGGTAGACGACTGTGTTGACCCTGTGTTAGGAATATAAGTCACCTAACAGGTATTTGGGTTGGACAATATATAAACCAGGACAAACATTTTAATACTGTATCTTTAAGAGCATGCTAAAAACTGCAATTGGGTATGGTTTCTCAAACAGCCATAAGATGGAGCCAGAAACCTGGGTTGTTTAGTCTTAGTCTCAGAAGAGAGTGTGAGTCAGTCTCTGTTTCCTTCTGTTGGAGAATATTGCCGTTCTTCATAATTGACTGGTATTCTGGATTTGACGTAAGTCTGATACTGAACTGTTTTTGACACTGAACTTTGTTATTGGATTATCCCTGGATGAAAACTGACTGATCTTACCTGTGAATGACTTTGCTGTACAGTGTATCTGTGTATTATGTGTGTATTATTCAAACACTACTCTCAAATACATCTCCCTGTATGCCCTCATTCTCCTAACGGGGAATTACTTCAACACCCTGGACTTAATGAAGCACATTGAACCAACACCAGCACATGACATGGCTCCCCAAATCAACACAGACTGTAGAAACTTCATACTGGACTTCAAGCATCTTGCAGTGTGTGCCTCTCCATTCTTCCTCCAGACTCTGGGTCCTTGGTTTCCAAATGAGATGCAAAAGTTGCTCTCATCAGAAAAGAGGACTTTGGACCACTGAGCAACAGACCAGTTCTTTTTTTCTTTAGCCCAGGTAAGACGCTTCTGATGTTGTTTGTTGTTCAGGAGTGGCTTGACAAGAGGAATACGATATTTGAAGCCCATGTCCAGGATCTGTCTATGTATGATGGCTCTTGATGCACTGACTCCAGCCTCAGTCCACTCCTTGTGAAAGTCCCCAACACTTTTGAATATCCTTTTCCTTACAATCCTCTCTAGGCTGTGGTCATCCCTGCTGCTTGTGCACCTTTTTCTTCCACACTTTTCCCTTCCACATAACTTTCTATTAATGTGCTTTGATACAGCACTTTGGGAACATCCAACTTGTTTTGCAATCACCTTTTGAGGCTTTCCCTCCTTATGGAGGGTGTCAATGATGGTTTTCTGTACAACTGTCAGGTCAGCAGTCTTTCCCATGATTGTGATTCCTACTGAACCAGACTGAGAGACCATTTAAAGGCTCAGGAACCTTTTGCAGGTGTTATGGCTTAATTAGCTGATTAGAGTGGGATACTTTGACCCTAGAATATTGAACCTTATCATAATATTCTAATTTTCTGAGATTGTGGATTTGGAGTTTTCATGAGCTGTAAACCATAATCATCTCAATTATGACAAATCACGGCTTGAACTATTTTGCTTTGCGTGTAATGAGTCTATCTCATATATTAGGTTCACCTTTTAAGTTGCATTACTGAAATAAATGAACTTTTGCACAATATTCTAATTTTTCGAGTTTCACCTTTTTTTAAAAAATCTGGCTGCTGTCAAAATATGTATAATTATATATTTCACTTTTTTTGGTATTTGTTTATCAAAGATCCCTAATAGAAAGGACTCTGGTTTGAATTTGATCTATTCTCTTGTCATTTCCTCCAGCCAATTTCTAATTTTCTGCCAATATTTTTGAGGTTCTGTACAAGACCACCACATATGGAAGAAAGTTCCCTCTTTTTTTTTTTTTTGCATTTACAGCAATTCAGACTCATATTGGGGTGCATCTTCACTAATCTTGAAGGAGGAAGGTGCCATCTATAAAACATTTTATAGGCATTTTTTTTGTATGCTACAGATTTTGTAATTTTATTATTTCTACCCCAGAACTTTCCCCATTCTGTTATGGTGATACTACAACCTATATTCCTACTCCAGGCTATCATGTTCCCTGTTACAATTTCTTCTTCAAATTCTACTTCTAATAAATAATTATGCAAATTTTTTTTTTGCCTGATCCTAATAAAATTTTATCTAATTGCTGGAGTTTATTGTTAATTCCAAATTCTTTCTTGTCCTGATTATATCTACTTTGAATTTGAAGATATGCCCACTGATCAATTTTTAATCCCTAATCTTGAAGATCTTGCCACGATTTCAGATTTCCTTGCGTATCCAATAGGTCCTTATATTTAATCATTTTAGTAATATCCAGATTATTTGGGTGAATCATCACCTCCATTATTGAGATCCAAATTGGTATTTTTAAATAGTGTTTTTCCGTATTTTCTTCCAATTAGTCAATAATGAATCTCTGAATTTAGTCACCAAATTTGAAAATATTATAACAACCATTTATGATACGCAACAGGCGAATATTATAATAAATGGGGAATATATCCACCCAATAAAAATAGAAAAAGGAGTCAGACAGGGCTGCCCACTTTCACCCCTGCTCTTCATATTATCACTAGAAGCATTATTAACACGAATTAGACAGAACCCAGACATAAAAGGGTTAAAGGTTAAGAAAGAAGAATATAAGTTGCAAGCGTTTGCGGATGATATGATTTTTTTCATTGAAGAACCAATAGAAAGAGCACAAAATTTGTTGAATGAATTAGAACAATTTGGAGCAGTAGCAGGACTAAAAATTAATAGGAAGAAAACAAAATTAATGACCAAAAATTTAACAGAAAAATAGAAATTAGAACTAGAAGAAGTTATGGGAATACAAGTGATAAAGAAAGTTAAATACTTAGGAATATGGTTGACAGCACATTGTAAGACACTTAAGGAAAATAATTATGATAAATTGATACAACAGGTAAAGAAGGATTTAGAAACATGGGGCAAGCTGCAACTTTCATTATTAGGCAGGATCACTGCTATTAAAATGAATATTCTTCCAAAATTCCTCTATATATTTCAGATGATCCCAATCAAAGTACACAAAAATTTTTTTGGAAGAACTCAATAAAATAACTGTAAAATTCATCTGGCAAGGGAAAAAACCTAGAATAAACGTAAAGGCAATGCAAGATATGAAGAGCAGGGGAGGGCTTGCACTTCCAAACTGGGAGTTGTATTATAGTGCAGCCTCTTTAGTATGGTTGAAGGAATTAATTTAATTTAACCAATAAGAGAATATTATTCTTAGAAGGCCACAACTTACAGAGGGGGTGGCATGCTTTTTTATGGGATGTTGGGAAAACTAGACACCTGTATATGTTATCTATAATACAGTACTTAAGCAATGAAGGAGACTTGTTTTATTCCCCAATAAATATCAAGCCATTCATTTATTTTCACATTTAGTTTACTTCCTTATAATTACAGTCAGCAACTAAGCTTCAGCTCCACATTCCATAGGTCAAGCCTATTTGTTTTTATCTTGCATTTCTGTGGATATAAAGTAATACATTTTTAAACATCAATATATTTCTCAGTGACTTTTTGGATATGCAAAATCTTGTTCTGCCCAGCATTGGGGTTCTGCCTAACACCTTTTCAAATGCATGTAACAAATTAATAGCAATAGCACTTAGACTTATATACTGTTTCATAGTGCATTACATCCCTCTTTAATTTTTGCATTTTTGCTGTCTTTCCTTATATGTAGGGAAATAATAAGCTTTTATTCATACAAGTGGGGAGGGGGGAGAGAGAATATATACAATGCATATTAAACTGGACCAGAGGTCAGCAACCTTAAACACTCAAAAGAGTCATTTGGACCAGTTTCTCAGAGAAAACACCGGGCACCACAAAACCCTTTTTAAAATGAAGATAACACTGTGTGTGTGTGTGTGTGTGTGTGTGTATTGTGTGCGTCATCCTCAATAAATTGTGTGCCAGTGGTGTTGGCCATTCAGGGTT
>NW_020772443.1:0-10087 GCF_900518735.1 Pseudonaja textilis | reverse complement strand
AGCGGAAATTTTGAGTAGTTCAGAGAACCGGCAAATACCACCTCTGACTGGAGATTTTACAGTATTCTTCCCCTGCCATGCCCACCAAGCCATGCCCACAGAACCGGTAGTAAAAAAAGAATTGAATCCCACCCCTGGTACAAATGCTCTCAGTATACATAAGAGAAAAGATAAATTCCTCAAGAGGCAAGAATCATCAGGTGCAACACTTAATAATAGTCATAGGGTACAACAAGCAATCAAATCATACTAGGAAACAATATAAATCATAAGAATACAAGCGACAAAGTTACAGTCGTACAGTCACAAGTGGGAGGGGATAGGTCAGGGGTGATATTCAGCCAGTGTTACTACCAGTTCAGTGACTACGTCCTGCACCTACACGTGAAAAAAAACACCTAAGCTGTGCCACCCAGAGAGTTGAAAAGTGCTGCGCGCAGGTGTGCAGAGTTTGAAAAGCCTCTTTTTTCCTGCTTTTTCAACTTTAGCTGTGCCATGCAAAGCAGCTGAGGTTGAAAAAGCAGGAAATAAAGGTCAGGTAAGAGCCCGGGCGGGCGGGTGAGTCAAACAGCAGCAAACACAGAACCAGTTCAGTGTCTGCTGCTGTTCAGAGCTACCAGTTCTATAGAGCTGGACAGAACCGGTAGCATCCCACCCCTGGGATGGGTGACAAGGAGTGATGAGAAGGTTAACAGTAATATATAGAGTTAAATACAAATGAAAGTAAACAATAATAAGGAAATGGGAAAGGATAAGAAAGGGGGAGACGTCCGTAGTTCTTGACTTACCACAGTTCACTTAGTGACCATTGAAAGTTACAACAGCACTGAAAAAGGGGACTTATGACTGTTTTTCACATTTAAGACCATTGCAGCATCCCCACAGTCATGTGATCCAAATTCAGATGCTTAGCAACTGACTCACGTTTATGATGGTTGCAATGTCCTGAGGCCATGTGACTCCCTTTTGTGACCTTCTGACAAAGTCAATGAGGAAGCCAGATTCACTTAACAACCATGTGGCTAACTGAGCAACTGCAGTGATTCACTTTACAACTGTGGCAAAAGAAAGGTCATAAAATGGGGCATAACTCACTTAACAAAGGTCTCATTTAACAATCAAAATGTTGGGCTCAATTGTGGTCATAAGTCGAGGACTACCGGTATAGGATAAGGACAGAAAGAAAAAAAAAGCTTTGACTTCCCATGTTTTTCAGTGCAATAAAGTACAAAATAAAATTACAGCCTTGACTTTTTTACTTTTTTCCTCTCCTTTTAGAAAATTATAGATTGTAAAAATTTGCTGAAGATGTATAAAGGTCTTTCAAATGTACTCTACATTGGAAATGTAATTCTAAAGAAGGTACTTTTTATCATTTTTGGTGTAATAAGGCAAAGAAATATTGGGCTCAGATTCATGTCAAAATGCTTTTCGATTTACATAACTAATATAAAATTGAAACCTGAAGTTTTTTCTTTTAAGGATTAGAATTTTGTTATTGTATATGTTGAACGCAGAGAGAATATGCACAGGAATGGAAAGGTATATCAAGCCCCACAAGAGAAGATTCGATGGAAAAAGTGATGGAGCTAGTAGAAATGGCAAAATTGACTGCTTTAAAGAATAAGTCCAGCTTTGTTTCTGTTTGGAAACTGCTCTGGACTTTGTGCTCAAGACAGAAATAAAAAGTTGTAGCAAATTCAAAAGAACTCTGATACTTTAGAACTTTGATGCTGGAACTTAACAGATTAACAGATGATCAGAGTTGGAAGGTACCTTGTAGGTCATCTAGTCCAACCCCCTGCCTTACATCATTTCTGACAGATGGCAATCCAATCTCTTCTTGAAAGTCTCAAGTGATGGCACTCCTACAACTTCTGAGGGCAACATGCTCCATTGGTTGATTGTTTAGATTAGACTTAGACCCATTAAGGACTACTTGTTGAGTTCAGTTTGTCGTCAGTTGCGAGTCCATCTGATGGTAGTGCTATCTATTGCATTTTTTTCTAGCTTACCAAGAAGTAGGTTGTGGTCTACGTTGTCAAATGCCTTGCTGAAATCTAAATATATTATGTCCACAGTATTTCGCTGGGCTACTAATTTAGTCATGATGTTGAAGAATGAAATAAGATTGGTTTGGCATGATCTGTTTTTAACAAACCCGTGCTGACTGCAAGTTACTACTTTACTTGTTTCTAGGTGTTGGCATATCTGTTTTTTTATTATCTTTTCCAGTATCTTCCCGGGCATTAATGTTAGGCTGATTGATCTATAGTTTCCTGGGTCTGTTTTTTTCCCTTTTTTGAAGATGGGAACCACATCTGCTCTTTTCCAGTCCTCTGGTAGTTCCCTGGTGCTCCAGGATTTTTGAAAGATATGGTACAGTGGTTCTGAGATGACCTCTGCCAGCTCCTTTAAAACTCTGGGATGTAATCCATCAGGCCCCAGTGAGTTGTTTTCATCAAGATCAGACAGGTGTTCTCTTACTATTTTTGTTGCTTATTTTAATATTTATTTCTGGTCTGTCTTTTACAGTTGTGTTTTTGCTAGGTTGAGCTATAGTTTCTTTTTGCGTGAAGACAGATGCAAAGAATGAGTTAAGCAGTTCTGCTTTCTCTCTGTTGCCTGGTACTTCCTTGCCATCTTCTCTCTTTAGTGGACCAACTGTTTCCTTGATTTTTTTTTCTTGTTATTTATATAACCTCTTTGAGGATACCATTGTACAGTCAGGAAAATATACAAATATATTAAAGAACAAATAGATTCAGAATTTTCACTTGAGGTACAATTGAAAGTCTCAAACTAGCATATTTTAGGCAAAGATCTACCTCCTTTGAGAAGTCCCTTATACAAGGAGAAGTTGAAGAAGATGACCAATAGCAAGGTGGATGGATTCAGTTATAATAGAAATGAATTTACTATTGAAAGACTAAAAACCCAAGATGAAGAAAATCTATTTTTATGGTCAACAAGAGTCAATACTGACTTAATGGCACTTATTCAAGCAAATCACAATTTAGTGCAACGTATAAACTTCTGCCATTGTACATTTAAACATAACATAGCATGCAAATGCTGACCTACAGTATTTAAACCTATGTTGCCTTTTAACCAAGATACTCATAAGATTTACACTATAGCTCAATCTGAAATACTTGCCATTTCTGAATCTAAATTTAAAGCCAGTTACTAAACTTGCAAGGAGTCAGATGCTTGCCATGCTGTTTAACTGTAAAACATGTTATTGAACTTGCTACTTTTTTCATCTTCACATTCTCTTCCCCTCCTTTTTCAATTTTTTTTTAATTGTAAGTGAATGGACATTAATTGTCTTATTCTCATTGATAGTTTGCAAACCATTCTAGAGGGATTTTAAGAATGATATGAGGCGTATGAGTGTACAGTTGTTTGCAGAACTTTGATCAAAGTGTATGTTTAAATCCCTAAGTGAACAAAAGTTCACACAACCTGTGTATAACATCTTTCTGCCTACATTTGAATCAGGGGTGGTATTCTACCAGTTCAGCCTGGTTCAGCCATTCCAAGGATCATCTGTGAGAAAACTGGTTCACTCTGATGATCAGCTGCTAGACCCGCTCCAGCTCTATACCAACCTTTATTTCCTGGTTTGGAAGCTCAGCTGCTTTGCACAGCATGGCAGATTTCCATGCATCAGCTGTTGAACACACAAGGAGAGTGCAGGATTACAGGAGAAGGTCAGTATCAAACCCTCTGTGTGTGCACGCGCAAAGTGCACCCACCACTGATTTGAATATATACTTACTATTTACGTGCAGTTATTTACAGACTTAAAATAAGAAATCATAAACATGACCCTGAAAACGAGAGCTGGAAGTCATAGGTAAAGTTGTTAGTCTAGTTGTTGTTATATCAACAATTAAATTGCATATGAGATGATAACATTTTTCTAGTTTTTACAGTTAATTGTTCTTTTTTTGGTGTGATTATCATTTTTGCCAAACAGTCATCCGACTTTATTATATACTTCCTTACTCCAAAATGGTTTGGCCAAGTGATATTTTTAAATTTATATTGGGTCAAACTTTTGAAAAACAGAACAAGATAATTCTGAAGGTACATACCGGTACATTTAAAAATTCATGAAAGAGTGTCACTATTAGAAAAGGACTTGATTTTACATCATTCAAACTTCTTATTCAGAGCTCTTTTCAAAGTAAGTGTGTTCAGCAGTTAGTAAAATACAACCAAACCTGACTGCTTTTGAAAAAGCTACGGAGGGTCAACCCTGCTTAGTATTAGAATTATACATGATCAGAGTAGTAGGCTGTAGCTGTAGATTGGGAAATAAAGATACATTATAAGAAGATAATGTTAAACTACCTTTAAACCATTGCAAATAAACCAGCTCAATCAAAGAAACTTTGTATCATAATCATATCACCAAAAATATAAAAAAACCATGTTTGGATAGCAGGAAATTCAACAAATGCAATTTATATTCAAATCTGGTGGATGCCTGGTGTTACTAAATTAGTGTACTTGTGCATATAAACTAAATAACATTTTAATAATAATCAAAATGAAGAATGTTGAACAGTACAAGGAACCAAAGGTATGATTGGAATTATCTCATTACTGTTTTGAATGGAAAGTTGCTGAAATAATTGTAGGCTTAGAAAAAGTCACCTGCTAAGAAGTGATGTAAACTATAATCTGAATTTAAATGTTTACTCAGATATACACTATGTTCACATAATATACTCAACCCAAATCAATCCAAACCACTTATGTTGTGTCCACCCTGTAATTATGGATTGTAAATTATCAGGTCAAAAACTTTGTTATTACCAAAGATCAACAAAACAACAAACAGACAAGCAAACAAATACAAAAAAGACACATAAGTAAGAAAAATAGGAGAAATGCAGTCTTCAGGGGAGATAATCTTTTGGTTGTTTTGAAGTTAAGTAACAGAACTTTGTAACTTTGTAAATAATTTGAAAGTTTTTGTAAGCCAATAGAAAGGCTACATGACTGTCATTTTACCATGTATTATTGCTAAGAAAGGAGAAAATAATTATTGGCATAAGGCAAAATATTCAGTTAAAAACAAATGTGAAATTTAGATTACCTCCATAATACAAAGGTGTAACCATAAGATTCCTACCCTGTAGTAGTATAAAGGGAAGGATGTTATAATGACACCAATCAATATTTGGTACAGATCAAGGTATAAGATGCCTGACTGGAAGTCAAATAAAGTTCAGCCATCCAGGTTTTACAGAAACTGGATAGCTGAACATTAGGTTGAATTGCAGTTCTAATTTAGGGAGCATTGTGCAACCAGTTGTATTGCTTGATACTTATTTAATGTACATAAGCTATCTGAGAATAATGTACATTTTTTATTTTTGGGGTAAAGGTATTCTTACTGAACTGAATTGACCGTTATCAAAATAAGATTAGGCAATCCAGATGGAGTCTATTTCAATTAAGGCAACAGTTCATGACTGCTACCTATTCGGCCCAAATAATCTAATATTAGCATCTAGAGTAGACTGTCAAGAAACCAAAACTAGCCTGATGTTAGTGTAAGGACCAAGAGTTGTCCAAAATAGAAATTATGTCAAATACAGTACATGCATATTCACATTCTTATCCAAAACCTCAATTTTGTCATCATGATTTCTTATACAGGTGAAACTCAAAAAATTAGAATATCGTGCAAAAGTTCATTTATTTCAGTAATGCAACTAAAAAGGTGAAACTAATATATGAGATAGACTCATTACATGCAAAGCAAGATAGTTCCAGCTGTGATTTGTCATAATTGTGATGATTATGGCTTACAGTTCATGAAAACCCCAAATCCACAATCTCAGAAAATTAGAATATTACATGCAATCAATAAAACAAGGATTGTACATAGAACAATATCGGACCTCTGAAAAGTATAAGCATGCATATATACTCAGTACTTGATTTGGGCTCCTTTTGCAGCAATTACTGCCTCAATGCGGCGTGGCATGGAAGCTATCAGCCTGTGGCACTGCTGAGGTGTTATGGAAGACCAGGATGCTTCAATAGCAGCCTTCAGCTCTTCTGCTTTGTTCGGTCTCATGTCTCTCATCTTTCTCTTGGCAATGCCCCATAGATTCTCTATGGGGTTCCGGTCAGGCAAGTTTGCTGGCCAATCAAGCACAGCAATCCCACGGTCATTGAACCAGGTTTTGGTGCTTTTGGCAGTGTGGGCAGGTGCCAAGTCCTGCTGGAAAATGAAGTCAGCATCCCCATAAAGCTCATCTGTGGAAGGGAGCATGAAGTGCTCCAAAATCTCCTGGTAGACGACTGTGTTGACCCTGTGTTAGGAATATAAGTCACCTAACAGGTATTTGGGTTGGACAATATATAAACCAGGACAAACATTTTAATACTGTATCTTTAAGAGCATGCTAAAAACTGCAATTGGGTATGGTTTCTCAAACAGCCATAAGATGGAGCCAGAAACCTGGGTTGTTTAGTCTTAGTCTCAGAAGAGAGTGTGAGTCAGTCTCTGTTTCCTTCTGTTGGAGAATATTGCCGTTCTTCATAATTGACTGGTATTCTGGATTTGACGTAAGTCTGATACTGAACTGTTTTTGACACTGAACTTTGTTATTGGATTATCCCTGGATGAAAACTGACTGATCTTACCTGTGAATGACTTTGCTGTACAGTGTATCTGTGTATTATGTGTGTATTATTCAAACACTACTCTCAAATACATCTCCCTGTATGCCCTCATTCTCCTAACGGGGAATTACTTCAACACCCTGGACTTAATGAAGCACATTGAACCAACACCAGCACATGACATGGCTCCCCAAATCAACACAGACTGTAGAAACTTCATACTGGACTTCAAGCATCTTGCAGTGTGTGCCTCTCCATTCTTCCTCCAGACTCTGGGTCCTTGGTTTCCAAATGAGATGCAAAAGTTGCTCTCATCAGAAAAGAGGACTTTGGACCACTGAGCAACAGACCAGTTCTTTTTTTCTTTAGCCCAGGTAAGACGCTTCTGATGTTGTTTGTTGTTCAGGAGTGGCTTGACAAGAGGAATACGATATTTGAAGCCCATGTCCAGGATCTGTCTATGTATGATGGCTCTTGATGCACTGACTCCAGCCTCAGTCCACTCCTTGTGAAAGTCCCCAACACTTTTGAATATCCTTTTCCTTACAATCCTCTCTAGGCTGTGGTCATCCCTGCTGCTTGTGCACCTTTTTCTTCCACACTTTTCCCTTCCACATAACTTTCTATTAATGTGCTTTGATACAGCACTTTGGGAACATCCAACTTGTTTTGCAATCACCTTTTGAGGCTTTCCCTCCTTATGGAGGGTGTCAATGATGGTTTTCTGTACAACTGTCAGGTCAGCAGTCTTTCCCATGATTGTGATTCCTACTGAACCAGACTGAGAGACCATTTAAAGGCTCAGGAACCTTTTGCAGGTGTTATGGCTTAATTAGCTGATTAGAGTGGGATACTTTGACCCTAGAATATTGAACCTTATCATAATATTCTAATTTTCTGAGATTGTGGATTTGGAGTTTTCATGAGCTGTAAACCATAATCATCTCAATTATGACAAATCACGGCTTGAACTATTTTGCTTTGCGTGTAATGAGTCTATCTCATATATTAGGTTCACCTTTTAAGTTGCATTACTGAAATAAATGAACTTTTGCACAATATTCTAATTTTTCGAGTTTCACCTTTTTTTAAAAAATCTGGCTGCTGTCAAAATATGTATTATTATATATTTCACTTTTTTTGGTATTTGTTTATCAAAGATCCCTAATAGAAAGGACTCTGGTTTGAATTTGATCTATTCTCTTGTCATTTCCTCCAGCCAATTTCTAATTTTCTGCCAATATTTTTGAGGTTCTGTACAAGACCACCACATATGGAAGAAAGTTCCCTCTTTTTTTTTTTTTTGCATTTACAGCAATTCAGACTCATATTGGGGTGCATCTTCACTAATCTTGAAGGAGGAAGGTGCCATCTATAAAACATTTTATAGGCATTTTTTTTGTATGCTACAGATTTTGTAATTTTATTATTTCTACCCCAGAACTTTCCCCATTCTGTTATGGTGATACTACAACCTATATTCCTACTCCAGGCTATCATGTTCCCTGTTACAATTTCTTCTTCAAATTCTACTTCTAATAAATAATTATGCAAATTTTTTTTTTGCCTGATCCTAATAAAATTTTATCTAATTGCTGGAGTTTATTGTTAATTCCAAATTCTTTCTTGTCCTGATTATATCTACTTTGAATTTGAAGATATGCCCACTGATCAATTTTTAATCCCTAATCTTGAAGATCTTGCCACGATTTCAGATTTCCTTGCGTATCCAATAGGTCCTTATATTTAATCATTTTAGTAATATCCAGATTATTTGGGTGAATCATCACCTCCATTATTGAGATCCAAATTGGTATTTTTAAATAGTGTTTTTCCGTATTTTCTTCCAATTAGTCAATAATGAATCTCTGAATTTAGTCACCAAATTTGAAAATATTATAACAACCATTTATGATACGCAACAGGCGAATATTATAATAAATGGGGAATATATCCACCCAATAAAAATAGAAAAAGGAGTCAGACAGGGCTGCCCACTTTCACCCCTGCTCTTCATATTATCACTAGAAGCATTATTAACACGAATTAGACAGAACCCAGACATAAAAGGGTTAAAGGTTAAGAAAGAAGAATATAAGTTGCAAGCGTTTGCGGATGATATGATTTTTTTCATTGAAGAACCAATAGAAAGAGCACAAAATTTGTTGAATGAATTAGAACAATTTGGAGCAGTAGCAGGACTAAAAATTAATAGGAAGAAAACAAAATTAATGACCAAAAATTTAACAGAAAAATAGAAATTAGAACTAGAAGAAGTTATGGGAATACAAGTGATAAAGAAAGTTAAATACTTAGGAATATGGTTGACAGCACATTGTAAGACACTTAAGGAAAATAATTATGATAAATTGATACAACAGGTAAAGAAGGATTTAGAAACATGGGGCAAGCTGCAACTTTCATTATTAGGCAGGATCACTGCTATTAAAATGAATATTCTTCCAAAATTCCTCTATATATTTCAGATGATCCCAATCAAAGTACACAAAAAATTTTTTGGAAGAACTCAATAAAATAACTGTAAAATTCATCTGGCAAGGGAAAAAACCTAGAATAAACGTAAAGGCAATGCAAGATATGAAGAGCAGGGGAGGGCTTGCACTTCCAAACTGGGAGTTGTATTATAGTGCAGCCTCTTTAGTATGGTTGAAGGAATTAATTTAATTTAACCAATAAGAGAATATTATTCTTAGAAGGCCACAACTTACAGAGGGGGTGGCATGCTTTTTTATGGGATGTTGGGAAAACTAGACACCTGTATATGTTATCTATAATACAGTACTTAAGCAATGAAGGAGACTTGTTTTATTCCCCAATAAATATCAAGCCATTCATTTATTTTCACATTTAGTTTACTTCCTTATAATTACAGTCAGCAACTAAGCTTCAGCTCCACATTCCATAGGTCAAGCCTATTTGTTTTTATCTTGCATTTCTGTGGATATAAAGTAATACATTTTTAAACATCAATATATTTCTCAGTGACTTTTTGGATATGCAAAATCTTGTTCTGCCCAGCATTGGGGTTCTGCCTAACACCTTTTCAAATGCATGTAACAAATTAATAGCAATAGCACTTAGACTTATATACTGTTTCATAGTGCATTACATCCCTCTTTAATTTTTGCATTTTTGCTGTCTTTCCTTATATGTAGGGAAATAATAAGCTTTTATTCATACAAGTGGGGAGGGGGGAGAGAGAATATATACAATGCATATTAAACTGGACCAGAGGTCAGCAACCTTAAACACTCAAAAGAGTCATTTGGACCAGTTTCTCAGAGAAAACACCGGGCACCACAAAACCCTTTTTAAAATGAAGATAACACTGTGTGTGTGTGTGTGTGTGTGTGTGTATTGTGTGTGTCATCCTCAATAAATTGTGTGCCAGTGGTGTTGGCCATTCAGGGTT
>NW_020772441.1:0-10094 GCF_900518735.1 Pseudonaja textilis | reverse complement strand
ATCTTAACAGGGATCCTCTTCTGAAAAATAGTTTTGGGGTGTTAGAGTTGGCAAAACTGAGTAGCACTCTAGTGCAGTGTTCAGAAGAGGGTAAAAGTTCAACCTTCTTCAAATCATCAGCTTTTAGCCCCAATAACTGTAATATATGGCCCCTTGCCAGCTGTGTTGAACCCCAGTGAGGTAAGTTGCCATTAATGGGATTAATGATGAGGGCCACCTGTTTTGACTGTAAGACCAGGTGACTGTTTGCGTCAAAAGATGTAAAGTTCGAACTATTGGTAGGATTACATTGGCCAGTGCTTTTGCTGAGGCTTGGCAGGGAGAACCCTGCCGCTGCATCAGGCTGCCGAGTGGTCAACCCAGGGCACCCACTGGTAGTCCAGGAAACTAAGTAGTTTAAAGTACTTAATATTTTATCAAGCTGGAGCTGAATGCTTGTTGTAGTTTCTGCAACCAAGAAACATTGTTGAGCCAAAAGTTCTGTAAGGGTGGGCTCATTTAAGGATTGGTTGGGGGCCATAGTTTTAGATAAGCCTTTGTTCTCAACTCGGGGGGCAACGCCCTCAACTGTCGGAAGTTCATGACAACCAGCAGCAGCCAGACAAAAGGGAGCATGAGCTTTCAAACCAAGAGGCTGAGCTAAAACAAAGTCCTCAATCTTGGATTGCTTTAGAGAAGGTTGAGGAACCAGGTCAGTGAGAGATCTGCTCCTTTACCTTGTCTTCATTATATTATGTAGCACAATAGAGGAGCTGTGTAATGTATCATAGAGTCTAGTCACTGAAACAAGTCCTAAATCCAGAGGAAAAGGAATCGGGAGTCGAGAAGAAACGAGTCCTAATGCAAACAATGGCAGAGCTCCTCACAAGTATACCAAGGATCCTGCCCTCCCGACAGAGCAGGGAACATGAGTAAATAAAAATGATAAAATAATAAAATAGTGGATAAAAATAGAATAAATCAGATAGGAGAAATCACATCAAAGCTAGGCATTGCTAGATTTCCAGCTAAAGGAGTAAGATCTGTAGAACAACAACAACAAAGAAGCAGCAGCAAGGCTGCTATATAGCTGAGTCCCAGCTCAGGCTTTTTTTTAAAAAAAAAATACAGCTAAACCGTAGCTGAAATATAACTAGAAGTGGATTAGTGATCACACTGCAAAAATTTCAAAAATGTAAAGGGTTTAAAAATAAAAATTTGAAGACCAAGATATGATAGAAAAATAGCCTTAAAAGCAGGTAATAATTAGAATAAATTTAGTTAAGCAGAGAGCCTACTTGCCTGCTGCTCCCATCTCCAGGTTGTTCGTTAACCCTGAGCACCCCAATTATATCATATCTACCTTCATGTATTTGTAGTTCGAGTTCACCCTGTTTGTTCCCCAGACTTTGTACATTTGTATATAGGCACTTGAGATCTTTATGTCTGACACTGTGTTTACTGTCTACATAACCTGTGTTGTGCCTGCACATGGTATGGCACTCACTATTAAATGCTTGGTTTTGCTTGACAGCAAGTTTGATAATCTTACCTGCACAAACATCTATTTTGCATACACTGGTATCCTTATTAGTTTTAGGTTGCTGGGGACAGAAATGTTCTGAATCCATTAATTCTCTGTCCCTGCTGTTCAGTTTAAATGTTTATCCAAGAAATCTGTGAATT
Organism: Pseudonaja textilis; assembly: GCF_900518735.1. The sequence goes on along the minus strand of NW_020772441.1, from coordinate 8,429 downwards.
TAATGCCAAGTAACTCAGTCCCTTTCTTTGATGGATGCAAACCATCTCTTTTGTACAGTTTTTCATTGGACCAGCTGCAGACATCATGACTAATAAAACCAAAGCCTTCCCTTTCACACCACTCCTTTAGCCACACATTAAACTCCGCTACACGCTGCTCTTTCCCTTTTTGTTCCTTGTATACTGGTAGAACCTCTGAAAAGATAAGCCTACAGCCCATATTACTAAGTTCATACCCCAAGCTCTGGAAGTCTTTCTGAAGATCATTTGTACCAAGATGTATAATAGCATCAACATCACAGTCCTTGCTGGCATTCTTGACTATCTTAAGAATATGCTTCTTGTCTCTGCTGGCAGTAGCACCTGGTAGACACCTGACCTCTTTCAAAACCTCCGTCTCCTTTCCTAAATTTGCATCCCTTACAATTGAGTCCCCAACCAGAAGGTGGCTTCTCTTTTTGGATACCTTGCTCATCTTGTGTCACTGATGCGTAATACCTGATTCACACTTTTCCCTTTCCAAAGTAAATTCTTCTGGGACCATGATCCCCAGCTTATTTGAGTTATCATTATCACAACTACCTTGACCTGCCACTTTAGTGTCCCTATTAAGGTCAGCAAGGACACTGTATCTGTTATGCTGGGACACAGCAAAAGCTTTGTGTTTATGGTCCACAGCTCTCACCCTGCCAGATCCCACGGTTGTCCATACTGCCCTTTTCCTATAGGATCTTTGTGGTAGTGGGGGCTGGTAGCATGGCAGCTCAATAGACTGGTATGGCTGGATTGGGCACTTAATTTCTGCTTGGAGAGCACAGATTAGAGATTCTAGATAGGTAATCTGTCCATGTAGACTAGTAATTTGTTTACAAAGACAGTATCCAAATTTGAAAAGAGTACTGCAAAAGACAGCTGTAAAACAAGTATTACACTGAACTAAGCAGGTCATTTTGAAATAAAATAAAATCACAATCTCAAGCGCACTAACCCTTGAATGTATTATTGCTATTTTTGGTTTATAGTTATATGATTCGTGCGCCATTAGGTGCACGGGCTGCTACCTTTCTCCTGTGTACTCACTCTTTGCCTCCCTCACAAACAGCCAGCAGCTCCTCCCACCAGCCTCTGGGAAATAGAAATGCAATGGAGGTAATTCAAACTACCTTTCTCCTGTGTACTCACTCTCTGCCTCCCTCACAAGTCCAATACTTTGTTATATTGTTTTTTAATATGAACCTCTTGTAAACAAATTATATCAAATTTTAGTTTCTCTAATTTACTAAAAATCCTTTTTCTTTTTATTGACGAATTCAGTCCATTTATGTTAATTGACATTAACTTTATTTTCTCTTCCATATCTTTTTTTATAATAGGGTTTTGTTGCTCTTGTCATTCTTATCTCTCTTGCTTCTTTTGGTTTTATTCCTTCTCCTGTCACTCTTTCTTCCTGATCTCTTTCCTCTCCTTTTTGTTGTCCATCCCTCTCTCCTGCAGCTTCTTCTCAACACCTGTTTTTTTCTATCTCCCTCATTCTCTAAAGTAGTGGTCGTAAAATTCCTCCGCTTTCTCTATTGAGTGTAACCTATGCCTTTGTTCCTGCCAAGTCACCATTATTCCCTCTGGTATCAACCATCTAAAGCCAACCCCCTTTTTAATTAAACACTTTGTCACAAATTGATATTCCTTCCTTAAATCTCTGACTCTTCTTGGAATTTGCTTCAGAACTATTATTCCTTTCCCTTTGTATTTCAATGGGTCGTCTCTCACTTTCTGTAGAATCTCTGTTCTTATAGCTTTACTTTGTGAATCTCACATGTACCTCTCTTGGCAACCTGTTTCTCAATGCATATCTGGTCTGTACTCTAAATATTTCGTCAATATCAGCCATCACTTTTTCTTTAGTCACGACCAAGGCCTCTGCCAGCAATTCTGCCATTATCTCTGCTAGGTTTTCTCCCTTTTTTCCTCTATATTCTGGAATCTTAAATAATAGTCTGTTCAATCCATTTCCAATTAGATTTTTGTTTTCTCCTTACTCTGATCAGCTGTCAATCTATAGTCAATCTCTCCGACTCTTTTTTCTGTTATGTCTGCTCTCTCCTCTATTTTTTGCATACGATCTTCAGTTTTCATCATCATTTGCTGAACAGTCTCTACCTTTTCTTCTACGTTCCCTTCTTTCTCTTCCATTCTTCCTATTTGTTCTTGAAGAGCTTGAAGTATCATTTTAATCTCTGCTTGCATTGAGACAGCCTTTTCCTGTTGTAGCATAGCATCCAAAGTTCTCTGTACAGTGCCCCGCTGGTCCCAAAAGACAGCCACTAAAAGGCAGTGAGAGAGGATTGCAAGGGAAGAAGAGTGCAGCCGGAAAGATTTGGACTGAGAATAAGGACATGGAGAGAGTGAGAGTAAGTGAAAGTATTTGTGAACAAAGAGGAAAGAATGATTGGATAAAGAAGGATAGAGGAGTTGGAATTGGAGTTGGAGGAAGGGATTCATCTGGAACATATAAAGGCTAAGTGACTAAGTGACTAAGCAATTTGAAGGAGGAAATCCAGTGGAACGGCAGGAAGGAAGGAAGAAGGAAAAGAAAGTGAAGAAGGAGAGCAAAAGTTCAGAGAACTTTTTGGAGGATGGGGTTGATTGGAAGAAATTGGATCTAAAAGAAAGGAAGCTGAAAAGGACTATTTGAACATTATCTAACAATTGAAATAGAGAAGAAAGGAACTTTTGTGCTACAAGACTGAACAGCTGATGCAACAGATGATGGGAGAGCTTAATAAGAAAGGAGAAGGCAACATTTACATCTAATAAAGAATTGTGATGACCCGTAGTCTCTCAAAATAACCCAAAACCCAAAACATACATTAAAGTCCGGTAATACGTTCAACTTAACTTCACTGTTTTATTAGGCACAGTTTAAAGTCACAAAAGTAAATAATGAGGCAAAAGGAAAACCAAAACAAACCGCATTGATGAGAGTTCTGAAGAAAGGCAAGATAATTAATCATACATTCCAGGAAGATAACAGGGAGAGTCCATGGGAAAACTGCCGACAAAGATAAACCTCTTTCAAAGGAAACAATAAACTTTGACTCCAGCAGTTCTGACTACACAGTTACAAACTTATATACATAGTTCCCAGCTGCGAGCCATGAGGAGGATAATGGTAATCTCCTCCTGAGTAGACCTTGCTTTTCCCTGATCCTCTCCTCCCTGTGTGCCCTAGGATGGATAGGGGATGGGCCTGGATCCTCCTCTGATTGCTCAGCCAGCCTCTGCCCTTCCCCAGCCTCCTCCACCACCTCTGGAGCCACACTCCCACTCCCTGTTGGCTGTTCCTCCTCTTCCTCAGAGTCAGTCTCCACCAGGGGCATGACACTATTCCCCCCCGCAGGGCCCCCTCCCCTGGGACCAGGCGGACAAGGACGTTGAGGAAACTGAGCATGAAAGTCCTGGACCAAACGAGGAGCATGAACATCAGTGGCATTGACCCAGGTGAAGTCCTCTGGTCCATAACCTTTCCATGCCACCAAATACTGAAATCGGCACTGCAACTGGTGTGAATCTCAGATGCTATCCAATTTGTACTCCTCCTCTCCCAGAGAGGCTACTGGGGCCGGCTGTGATGGAGCCAGTCTATGCGGACTGTCAGCTGAGGCAGGGACTAACAAGGAACAATGAAAAACAGGATGGATACGCATGGTCCGTGGCAGGAAAAGACAATAAGCCACAGGATTGATCACCACCTCGACCGGAAAAGGTCCCAAGTAACGGTGATCGAGCTTTTAAAATGGTCGCATCGTTGGTAAGTATTGAGTAGAGAGACAAACCCAATCGCCTACCGCTAAAGGCAGAACATCACGACGATGTCAGTCTGCGAACCGTTTATAGTCCTCCTTGGCTCTTTCTAGTTGATCACGGACCATGTGGTGCACGGCTTTTAACTCCTGCAAAAATGTATCCACTGCTGAAACTGGGCAATCAGACAGGGCTAAAGGGAAAAGTCATGGATGAAACCCATAGTTAGCAAAGAAAGGGGGACATGGGTGGATGCATGTTGAGCATTGTTATAAGCGAATTCTGCCACCGCAGCACTTTCACCCAATTGTCTTGTTGAGTATTGCTGAAACAGCAGAGGTACTGCTCCAAAATAGCATTCACTCTCTCTGTCCCCCCATCAGTTTCAGGGGGATGAGCGGACGACAGACATGCCTGAACCTGCAGTTTCGCGAGTAGGGTCTGCCAGAAGTGTGCCGTAAATTGTACCCCCTGATCTGATACCATGTGGTCTGGTAACCCATGCAACCGGAAAGCATGGGATATAAACAATTGAGCCTTTATCTTGGCCGATGGAAGACCCGCACACAGAATAAAATGGGCCATTTTAGTCAACATATCCACCACCACCAAAATGGTTGTGGCACCATTCGATGGTGGTAACTCAACGATGAAATCCAATGAAACTGCCCCCCACGGTCGTTCTGACATGGGCAAGGGCTGCAAGAGACCAGGGGGCGCACCAGGAGCATACTTGGCTTGGTGACAGATCCCACAGGACGCCACATATCCCAACACATCATGTTTAAGTCTCAGCCACCAAAATGCCCTAGAGATGAGGTGCAGTGTTTTGAACACCCCAACGTGTCCTGCCGCTGGACTATCATGACATTGATGTAGGATAAGGCCACGAAGAGGACCTCCAGGCATGTAAATGCTATCACAGAACCACAACAGGTCCCCAATTTACACCCAAGGAGTCTCTTGTCTCCCATTCTCATCCAATTCTCGACGTCGAGCTGCCACAAATGGGTCCTGCCGCTGCGCCTCCTGAATCCTCACTGGGAGGTCCACAGGTTCCTCGGTGGCCGCAAACTGCTCCAACGGAATCACCGTCCAGTGCAAGATTTTATCCTTCCTTCGGGTATACTCGGGCTTCCAAGATAGGGCGGCGGCGCGTTGATTCCCTCCACTCGGAAAATAGGTCACCTGGAAATCAAATCGAGCAAAGAACAAGGACCATCTCACCTGATGCTGGTTCAATGTCCAAGCTGTACGTAGGTGTTCCAAATTGCGATGATCCATCCGAACCTTGATTTGGTGACGAGCCCCCTCCAGGTGGTGTTGCCATGTCTCAAAAGCGACCTTAACCACCAATAGCTCCTTGTCCCAAATTGTATAGTTGTGCTCTGGAGCTGACAACTTCCGGGAATAATAAGTGCACGGGAACAAGGTGCCTGCGGGAGCATAGGCCTGGAGGAGCACTGCACCAACAGCCACATTGGAAGCATCTGTTCCCACCACAAATGGCTGGCCTGGATCAGGGTGTTTGAGGATAGGCTCGGAAGCAAAGGTGACTTTCAACGCCTCGAAAGCTGCCTGCTCCTCAGCACCCCAATGGAACTTCTCCCGCTTCTTGAGCAGATTAAAAATGGGAGCGGTCAAGGCAGCAAAGCAGGGAATAAATGTGCAGTAGTAGTTCGCAAACCCCAACAGTCGTTGCACATCCTTAACCCACTGTGGAGGTTCCCACACCTGCAATGATTGTATTTTTTCTGGGTCCATTTCCACCCCGGCAGGTGAAATACGATGTCCCAAGAAGTCAATCGTGGTTTGTGCAAACTGACACTTCTCACGTTTAGCAAACAGGTGGTTATCACGCAAACGTTGCAACACCAGCCGCACATGTTGCCAATGTTCCTGCAGGGAGTCTGAGTAAATTAAAATGTCATCTAAATAAATGCCCATGAATTGATCCAACAAATCATGAAAAACATCGTGCATAAAATGCATGAACAGAGCTGGGACATTGCTTAATCCAAAAGGCATCATGGTATACTCAAAATGCCCATACCTTGTCCGGAAAGCTGTTTTCCACTTGTCCCCTGCATGAATGCGAACCAGATTGTAGGCCCCATGCAAGTCCAACTTTGTAAAAATCTTAGCTTGACAAAGCCACTCAATCAGTTCAGGGATGAGGGGAAGCGGGTACCAATTCCTCGCTGTGAATGCATTCAATTTGTGGTAATCACAACACAAACGTAGCTCCCCTGATTTCTTTTTTACAAAAAGCACTGGTGCAGCCAATGGGGAGGTAGAAGGCCAGATAAACACTTTCTGGAGGTTCTTGTCAATAAAATTCCGCAATGCGGCCAACTCCGGTTCTGACAGGGAATATATCCAACACACCGGCAATTTTGCATCGGGCAACAAGTCAACTGGACAGTCATACTCCCGATGCGGAGGCAACTGATCCACCTCCTTCTCCCCAAACACATCAGCAAAGTTCACCAACTCTGCAGGTAGATCTAGGTCCACAGGTGTAGCCACACTCCCTGCACAGGAGCGCAAGCAATGGTTGGCACACTTCCTATCAAGGAACTGCACAGCTCCAGATGACCAGACAATCTGTGGATCATGGGCTTGTAACCACTCCAAACCCAGCACCACCGGAAAATGAGGCACTGCGGTAACGTAGAACACGGTTTCCTCCACATGCTGCCCAATACGCATGCAAAGGGGTTTGGTTGCAGCAACCACAGGTCCCGAATGAAGGGGCTGACCATCAATCGTCTCTACCATTACTGGCAGGGACACCTGTTGCTGAGGAATGAACTACTGCTCTACAAAATGAGCATCCATGAAATTGGCTGTGGCCCCTGAGTCCACCAAGGCTTGGATGTCCACCGCTCCCACACCAGGCACGAACACACTTGCTGTCAGCACAAGATGCTTCATCAATAACAATTGTGGTGGAGATGTCAAAGGTGGCGAGGATGGCAAGGTTGGTGAAGATGGCGGGCCTAAGGATTTTACACCACAACCTACAGACCCCCGTAGGCCGAGCAATGCTCGTTTCCCACCACTGCAGGTATCACTGCTGTGGATGTCTTAACAGGACACTTGGCCGCAAAATGGCCTCGATTGCCACAATAGAGGCATAAACCATCACAACAGCGTCTATACTTTTCTACTTGAGTCAGGCGAGGGCGGCCAGCCCCCAACTGCATGGGTTCCTCCAAAGGCACTTCCACTAAGGGCACTGTCTTTCTGGAAACAGATACGGTCTCTGTCCGTCGTCGCACCCGTCACTGCTGAAGTCTAGCATTGATACGAAGACACAGATGCATGAGCTCCTGAAGGGTGCGAGGGCATTCAGTGCGCACCAACTCATCCAGGAGCTCCGATGACAAACCCTCTTGGAACTGGTCTAATAGTGCTGCGTCATTCCATTGTACATCTTGAGCAACCACCCGAAAACTAGCAATATAATCCATGAGTGAGCCACGCCCCTGCTTCAACTCTCTCAAACGTCTGTTTGCTGTTTGGTTTCGAACAGGGTACTCAAACATGGCCTGAAACTGATGGCAAAACTTGGCGTAATTGTCCAACACCTGGTTGGGCTGGGTCAACAGAGGCGTCGCCCAACCTGCTGCAGAGCCTGACAACAAACTAATCAAAAACCCCACCTTATCCCGGTCAGTGGGAAAGTCCTCAGGCCGAAGGCTCATGTAAAGCTGGCACTGCCCAAAAAATGCTGGAAATTGGGCCAGAGAACCATCAAATTTGTCAGGCATTGCCACTGGGCATTTTCGGTGTGGCTGGGCAGCTTGCATTTTTGCCACCTGTGCAGTCAAAAGAGCCACTTGCTGGGTTAACTGGGCAATTTCTGCTCTGAGCTGATCCATGGTCACCCCATAAAAAGCAAAAATAAGTTGAAGGGGTGGCTGGAGTCAAAATGTGATGACCCGTACTGTCTCAAAATAACCCAAAACCCAAAACGTACATTGAAGTCCGGTAATACCTTCAACTTAACTTCACTGTTTTATTAGGCCTACTCAGGTCCTACTCAGGTTTTATTAGGTCTACTCAAGAGGAGATTACCATGATCCTCCTCGTGGCTTGCAGCTGGGAACTATGTATATAAGTTTGTAACTGTGTAGTCAGAATTGCTGGAGTCAACGTTTATTGTTTCCTTTGAAAGAGGTTTATTTTGTTGGCGTTTTCCCCATGGACTCTCCCTGTTATCTTCCTTGAATGTATGATTAATTATCTTGCCTTTCTTCAGAACTCTCATCAATGCAGTTTGTTTTGGTTTTCCTTTTGCCTCATTATTTACTTTTGTGACTTTAGATAGATAGATAGATAGATAGATAGATAGATAGATATAGATAAAGATATATGATTGATAGATAGATAGACAGATAGATATAGATATAGATATAGAAATAGATATAGATATAGAAATAGATATAGATATAGATTTAGATTTAGATATAGATAGATAAATAAATAGATAGATAGATAATTAGATAGATAGATAGATAGATAGATAGATGATAGATAGATAGATAGATAGATAGATAGATAATAGAAATAGATAGATAGATAGATAGATAGATAGATAGATAGATAGATAGATAGATAGA
>NW_020772439.1:0-10105 GCF_900518735.1 Pseudonaja textilis | reverse complement strand
GAAATCTGTTGGCTCAATGACCCCTTGTTTTAATAGTTTATCCAATTCAGCGTCTAGTTTTGGTCGAATAGCAAATGGAACTCTACGCGGTTTTAGTCTGATTGGGATTGCCTGGGGGTTGACTGTGAATGAGATGGGGGTTCCGTTATAACACCCCAGCTCTTCACTGAACACATCTGCGAAATCAGCGAATAAGGAGTCAGTGTCTAAGGTTGAGACAGCATGGACTCCTGTTAGCCCTAGGCCGAGGTGGGGAAACCAATCGAGCCCCAATAAGGTGGGTAAATTGCCGTTAACTACCACTAGAGGTAGGTGACCTTTAAAAATTCTAAAACTGACAAAGAACTTGCCTCTGCCGATCACAGGAATGGTCTTCCCCTGGTAGTCCTTCAGGCCGAACTCGCATCTTTGAAGCCGGGTGGTAGATAGGCCGGGGTGGAGTTTCTTGAGGGTGTTCCACGAGATTATTGAGAGCGCTGACCCTGTGTCAACCTCCATGTGGCACGGTTTACCTTCTAGGGAAATGGAGAGAGAAATTTTACTAACAGTGTGGCAAGTTCGCTTGGCAAGTTGGTGCGTGCGACAGTTTAATACTTGCCTCTGAGGTCCCGAGTGCGAGGGAGGGAGTCTGTGTGCAGCGCTTTGGGGGGTTTGGCAGACTCTCGCGATGTGCCCCCTTTTATGGCAGTTGTTACAGGTGGCTCCTTTAAACATGCAGGTGGCCCTATGATGTGATCCCCCACAGGCTAGGCACAGTGTGATGTGCTTGGGTGGACCGGTGTTTTTTTGTTTGGCCCCTACCTGCAGCCGTTTGTCGTAGGCGAGGCGGTTGACATCGTTTTCGTCGTTGAGGGTTTCCTCTGCTACCACCTCCTCGGAATGGACTGGGAACGATGCCAGCTTGGCGCTTGGGCCCTGTATTTCGGTGGCTGAGTTCGTTGCCAGCTCGGCTGCCAGGGCCTCCTCGACCGCTTGTGCGAGGTTGAGGTCTTTTTTTGCTAGAAGGCGCCTCTGTAGATTGAGGTCCTTGACCCCACAAACTAATTGATCGAGGAGCATGTCCTCCAGGTATGTTCCAAACCCGCAGTGCAGAGCTGCTGTTCTGAGGGCGGCCATATATTGATTGATGGTCTCCTTACTCGATTGCTTCCTCATACGGAAAGTGAACCTCCTGGCGATCTGTGAAGGCCTGGGAGCGTAGTGGTTAGTGAGGATCTCAAGCAACTCGGACCACGGAACGTTTTTCAACTCTCTAGGAGCTACAAGTGCTGTGGCAGTATCGTAAACGGTGGTTCCGCAGTAGATTAGGAAATAGGATTTTTTCCGATGCTCTCCCGCATCCGCCAGGCCGACCGCGTCGATGTAATGGTTGAAGCGGTTCTTATACGATTCCCACTTCTCTTCGTCTGGTTTGAACGCTGGGAATACTGGGTTGGAACTCATGGTGCTGGAACGGCTGGGCTACCTGCGGAAAAATCTCTCTGGGGACAACGGGCGCTCGTGGGTTGCAAGTGAAATCAGCTCTGGAGAGGTTTTTTGCTATCCTCTCTTTCTCTCTGGGTTAACCACGTTGGCTGTTAGCCGTTGGAGGTGTCTAGATTCGTGCCAGTGTGGGCGTTAGTGACTTACTACAGCGCTGTGCTGTGTCTCTCTTGTTTGAAATTCAAATGACACCCGTTTGAATTTCGCGCCTAATACTGAGCGGCTGCGGCTCGCAGCACTTCACTTTCCCCGTAGCTGGGCTAACAAGCGGCTACAGACGCTTCTAACTTTTGAACCAGACCACTTTCTCTGGCTGCGGATCAACGTTCGCTCTTTTGTTGGCTGACCGCTCTCTCTGGCTGCGGTCAGCGTTTCTCTTGTAGTCGACCGATCGCTCTCTCTGGGCTGCGGACCGGTGACTAGTGACTCAGCGGTTGCATGGTGCTTCTGGTCGCCATCCCATCCTCGTCGCCAGTGTTAAGTTTGAGCAATGAGAGGCTGAACCAGAGCATGAGTGCAACAATACTTTATTTAATAATAAAGGGCTGACCGTGCTTGCCACGCCTGGAACTGGCTCGCAGCAATCAGCAACTGGTTGGACCCCGCAGCCTGCTTTTATAGCTGGCTGCTGGAGAGAATCAACCAATGAGGAAAGGGGGAAGAACACCCACACAAAGTGAGTGGACCTGAGTGAGAACTCCTGGAGTCCTCAGGACATAACAATGAGGATTCTGAAACTTCCAGCAAAGCAGGTTCAAACCCAAATGCCCTATCTCCCTCTTCCTCTTGGCTCATGTCTGTATCTCCCATCAAAGCAGGCTCAAATCCCAAGGCCAAATCTTCCGCATCACTCGAGCCTGTGTCTTCTGACATAGCAGGCTCAAACCCCCTAGTCACAACATACACACACACACACACACACACACACACACACTTACTTATTTAATTATAACAAAAATGTAAATGCTTAATGATAACAAAATAAAACGTTCCGGGCTGGAAGCCTTCCCCCACCTGGCACCTTCCAAAGAGACAGAAGAGCAGACAGGATGTGTATGTGTGTGTCTGAGCTGAGTGACTGCTGCTGAGAGAAGCAGAGGCAGAAAGGGCGCTTTGCTCTCCTTGGGGGGGCCAGCGCCCCTCAGCTGCCGCTCCAGGGGCTTCTCAGGAGGCATCTGCCTGCAGAAGGACTGCTGCCCTTATTGATTAATTTGGGGGAGTGGAAGGGAAGAAAGTGGGAGCTCCTTTCAGATCCCCGGGGAGGATTGAGAGGCTCAGATCTGCAGTTGAGGAAAAGCTGAGGGGAGGGGCTCTTCCAGCCTCACCCAAAGGCAGGCAAGGAAAGGTGTCCCTGGGGGCACTTCGCTCGCTTTAGTGCTACTGCCAAACCCAGCCACAGCCAGTGATTATTTGGGGGAGGGGGAGGGGGGAGAGAGAGAGAGAGAGAGCATCTCTCGCATTACCCGGGGAGGAAAGGCGACAAAACAAAGCTCACTCTTTCACTGAGACTTACAAAATGCCAATCTACTGTGTTCCAGGAGTTCTTTGAAATCATCAAAAGCTCAAACTTGCAGTTCCCGTACCTCCCGGCTCAGGTCTCTGAGATGCACGCTCCCACACACATGGCGGCGGCAGCAACAACAGTCCCCTCCCCCAGCACCCACTGCCAGCTCTCCCCATTAGTTTTCTGGCTTTGAATTGCTCCCGGCTCTCTCTCTTTCCTCCCCCCCCCCACCCACGTGCAGGCAGGAAAGGAAAAAGAGACGGAGCCATGGACAGCTCTCCCCTTTTCCAGCCCTTGCTGCCTCTCCCAACACCAAAGCCTTGGAAATGCAGGCAAAGCCGCCACAGCAGTAGCATCCTGAGTTGCTTGCTTCTCCACTACTGCCTCCTCCTCCTCCAGCACCACTTCCTTCTCTGGGTAGGGTGATTCTTAACTAACTGAGCATGCTGAGGCAACTCAGGATGCTACTGCTGTGGTGGCTTTACCTGCATCTCTGAGGCTTCGATGTTGGGAGAGGCAGCGAGGGGTGGGAGAGTGGAGAGTTGCACATGGCTCCGTCTCCCTTTCCTTTCCTGCCTGCACGTGGGATGAGGCGGGGAGGGGGAGGAAAGAGAGGCAGGAGCAATTCAAAGCTAGAGAACTCATGGGGAGAGCTAACAGCGGGCGCTGAGGGAGGGGACTGTTGTTGGGTGTACGAGCTGGTTGACACGTGCATCTCAGGGGCCTGACTCCGGGGTCCCTCGTAGAGCCGGGAGGTGCAAGAACTGCACGGCCCAGGTTAATTGCTTTTGAGGGCCATTTCTTCTGTGGCCCACCAAAAATTTTCCACGGCCCACTGGTTGGCGAACGCTGCACTAAACCACAGTTATGTGTATGAATGTGTATATGTGAGTGAGTGGGACAACACATTCTTCTTTACTACTAAGCTGCCATCTAATGAGATCTCAAAAGCAGACTTTTGGGATAGTTGCCCCACAGTATGGAACTTCTTTCCTTAGAACAGTTAGTCAGCCATGTCCCCCTTGGGCTTTATGAAATCTGTTAAGACCTAATTCTATTATAGAGCTTTTACTATGATTAAAGATTAGATTTGTGACTAATGACTATACACACAGAGAGAGAGAGAGAGAGAGAGAGAGAGAGAGAGGTAATCCTTGACTTATAGCCACAATTGGAACCAGAATTTCCATTGTTAAGGAAGGCTAAATAACACAGCTTATTTTATGGGTTTTTTTTTTTGCCATAGTTAAATCATTGCAGTTGTTAACTGAGTTATATGCTTGTTAAGTGAATACAATTTGCCACTCTCCCCTACTACTCCATCGATTTTGCTTGTTGACAGCCAACTGGGAAGGTCACAAATGACATTTATATGACCCTGGAAGGGTGCAACTATTGAAAATATATGTCATTGCCAAGAGCACAAATTTTGATCATGTGACTGTGGAGATACTGCAATGTTCATAAGTGTGAGGACTGGTTGTAAGTCATTTTTTTTAGTGCCATTTATTTATTATATCCCACCTTTATAATTTTTTAATAACTCACTGACAAACATACCTACCTGTAATTAATTCAAGATGGCAAACATCTATTTTTCCCTACAACAACCTTATGAAGAGTTGGGCTGAAAAAAAGTGACTGACCAAAGTTATCCAGAAAAAGAGAGACATTAGGGAAATTAGGCTTTAAATAAAAAGCAGGACAATATATTTATGTTGTTCGGTATTTTTGTTAAATATTACCAGGTTTTTCTCTCCCCCTTCTTTTTTATAAACTACTAAGTGATGGCTTTTGAAAAGCAAGGCTAGCTAGAAATCTTTGGAGAGCTTGGGGACTTTTATACTATGATCTTCTCCAAATAGCCTTAAGAATCTTTATATGTGTTCTGTGCAAGATCACAATGATGTAATCATTGTTTTATATAATATTAGCTCAATACCCATGCTTCGCTATGACACTATGTGGTTGGGCTTAGTTTTGGGGGAGGAAAATAAGGGAAAAAATTCTGCCTCTGCCTACCAGCATTCATCGGTATTCATCTGGCTAGTGTCCTGTCAGTGTGTGAGTGAGTTGAGGGCTGTTTGGAAACTGAAACAGTATTTGCTGTGAGCAAGAAGGAGACAGCAAGAAGACTGTGCATGGCTTAGTTCAAGTATTCTGTACTAAAGCTGTTTGGTGCTGTGAAACTAAAACGGAAACTGAAAATTCTCTCCTTTTCTTGTGTTTTGAATTTGGAACAGATTTCTTTTCAGGTGGGGAAGGGGAGTAGAACTCCTTAGCATCAGAGTGTGTTAATAATATATGAAATACTAATGATCTATTGGTCATTTCGAAAAATCCTTTCTTAGTGAGAACCTGGAAGCTGAGAAGAACATACGTGCCAAATTTCAAGTTTGTAGGCTTTACAGTTTTGGAGATTTTGCAATGATGCATGAGTGGTATTTTGCTTTTATATATATGTATAGATCAGTTTAGGCTATGTGAAATTGTTGGCACATAGGACATTTGTAGGCCTTGGGAACTGTGCTCTTCATTCAATTCCAAGGTAGCCCTGCTGAATTTGTTTGAAGCAAGAGTGACCTCCTTGATGATGGCACTTTACCTATGAAATTTTATCTTCAGGCATCAAGTTCTCATAACTATGATTGTGTATTTGGGGTGAATAACTATGATAGTGGAGAGAAAGTGAATATCTGCTTATGCTTTCAAAACATTTTAATTCTATCAGTGCTTTTTTTTTTAAATCCTGCTCATATTTGTTCATTTTAAACCTCATGGCACACTTCTATTTCATGTTTTATCAGGATATTTTAAACCAGTATTTGAAAGCTGGAATTAAATAAAAAATCACACTGGTTTTCTCACTTGTTTGGATTGTTGACCCTTTAAATGCTTTTGTGATTTGTGTTATGCATACAAAGCAATCAGTTGCCTTCAGGTTTCAAATATTCATAAATGCCCATCTTGGTTATAGAACAAAAACAGATCAGTGGCATTTAAGGAGTATTTTATTTCTTCTCATCAGTGACAAATGAAACATAGATTTTCTACCAAGCAGAGCTAATATGCTTCTTGGCAACTTCATTGACAAGAAGTCCCCCCACCTCTAGGGACCTTGATCTAAGTAGTACTATTTTTCTCAGAGGAGACAAGCGCTTAGTAAGGAGAAAAATATAGGTGCCAGCAATTTAAATAGACTCCCATTACAACACTGAAGATAATACGGGTGTGGCAACAAGCTTGTGAAAGAAGAGCAGAGTAAAGATTCTAGCTTCTGGAATACATTGAATTGAGGAAGATTAACCTAAGACTTTGGGTACATAACCTTTTATGACTATCTAGGTGGTAGCTGTCTGGTAGAACCCATCCATGAATTAGATTCTTTGGTTTAGAGTATCTTTGGAATGGAAATTTTCTAGATGCAGTGAAAAAGGGGGGAAAGTGGAAGAGGAAGCACACGCTCTGGTCAAACCTTTCTGATTGCAAACAACAAGAAGGATTGATTTTTTTTTTTCAGCAAAATAGCCTCTAGCCAAAATATATTTCTTTGGGATTCACACAACTTTCAAAACTCTAAATCTAGTTTAAATAAAACTATTGTTGGGTTTGCATTACGTTTAAAGCTCAAGTAAAATAATCTTAAGATGGCTAACAAGAACAATGGAAATTGACATCTTGGAAGGGGAAAACAGAATTACTAAGCTCTTTTAAAGTATTTATCATATTAACAATGAAGAAAAGAGATGAAAATAGAAGATGTCATGCCAAAATGCAGCTCAGTGGTGCCAAGAAAACAAAGCCATTCATTAAAACGGGGGTTGTAATGTATACATAAATAAAGATACAATAAAATATTGATTGTAATTGTCAAGCCTCAACACATGAACATATGACTTTTTTAAAAAACCACTAAAAAAATTAAATTGGCAGTGTCAAAAAGAAGTATTAAACAATAATGAAAAATTTACACATTCTTTCCCCCAGAGGTTTGTTGTAGAATAACCTTTTTCTCTTGAAAATTCTGGGCTAACTGGGAAAATCTCTTGGCTAGTATTAAGGTAGAATAGTGCTTTACTATGAATGAGACAGAACATTTATAAGAAAAGGTTGAGTTCGATAAGCAAAGCAAACAGAATTATGCTAGCACAGTGTCTTTTCAAGAGCATTCTTGAATTTTACTAGACATTTTTGGCTGTCCTTCCCACTGCCTCAAAATATTGTTTCATACCAGATAAAAAACACAAAGATTGAACTGGCTTAGTACATGTGAAAAGAAGCTGGGTTTTCCAGCAGATTGCAAGATGAACATGAGTCAACAGCAAGACAATAGACAAATAGTATTTTGAGATATATTAACAAGAGCTTACAGTAGAGGCCAGATCATATGTTGTATTTTTTTTATCAGATCCCATTTGTAACACAGTGGCCAGTACTTGGCACTGCAATCTAAAAAGGACATTAACAAACTAGAGTCTGAAGAGAAGAGCAGCTGAGATGCTGAGGGAACTGTAATCCAGGTGATATGAAAAATGTTTAAGGAGGCATGTTTAGCCTGCAGAAGAGAAGATGGAGGGAAAGTATGGTAGAAGACCAGTTATTTAACACAAGAGGGTGTGAATTTTCTGTTGCCCCTGAGGATAGGACCAGAAACAATGAATTTATTTATTCATGTCAGAAGCTTTATTATTAAATTTTTAGGCATAAATATAAGTACAAATGTAAAACATGAAATCTAAAACATATAAAACCTTAATTTAGGCACCCAGAAGTGTGCCACATTGATTGCATTTTTTTTTGTAGTCATAAGGTTCTCAAAAGTACATTGAGTGGGGAACAAGGAACAGGTGTACATGTGTGTGGTAGTCTGCAGGTCTCCACATTCACAGTAGGCAGAAATATCCCCATTTATTCAACAACATGTCTCTTGTCTGTTGCTGCACAGTCTATTTAGTGGTTTCTAAACTTCCCAGTTTACTTCATGGCCAGGTGCCCAGTTCCTCTGCAAGTGCTGAACTTTTGTATCTTTCCGTAAGTCCAGGGGTGGGATTCAATTTTTTTTAACAACTGGTTCTGTAGGCGTGGCTTGGTTGGTGGGCATGGCTTGGTGGTAGTGTGATTGGCTGGGCGTGGCCAACTCAACATCACTCACATCAAGGCACACATCTCCTCGCCTGGCCTTGTGGGGATGCTGCAATAGTCGTAAGTGTGAAAAACGGTTATAAGTCACTTTTTTCAGTGCCATTGTAACTTTGAATGGCCACTCCACACAAGCAAAGTACCAGCAAAGGAGGAGGAATAAAGTCCAGAGAAGTTCCAGAGATGGGAAATCTAGTCTTGCCAAGAATATAATAAAGGTTAATGGAGAGGCTGTTTCTGTAAGCAACACCAGAATGTTTCCTTCCTGCCTTCCTTACAGGATTAGGCCAATAATTTCTCTTAACAACTGGTTCTCTGAACTGCTTAGAATGTTAACAACCGGTTCGAGCAAATAGGTGCAAACTGGTAGAATCCCAGCCCTGCCTAAGTCCACTCTACTTCTAAATTTATTAAAGGAAGTGTCAGTCTAAGAAAGCTTTTCCTTTTTTTTTCAACCAGTGAGTTGAAACCACAGATTCACTTAGATATCAGGAGGAATGTCTTGACAGAAAATGAAGACATTCACTTCAACAAGTGAAACAGGCTGCCTAATGAAATGTGATGTTCCCCTTCATGGAGCACTTGAAAAAGAGCTGAAACCTGGCTTTTAGTAGCTTTAGCAAATACTGGACTAAGTGGAGGATTAGAGGACCTCTGAAGAACCTCCCAATGCTATGAGTCTATAAATGGCCTTCAAAATATTTGTCTTAATCTTACAAGGGGATTGAGAAAAGTTCCCAGAACTAGAGGAACAATGTCCTTCATCAAGAGGCAAAATAAATATAGAAACTATTTCCTTCTCTCTCTCTTTAATTGACAGAGTTCTTACTTCACACTAATTGCATTTCTAATTAAAAGCAAATCGTTGCATTTCAATTAACTGGTAATCTTTCATTAAAAATCAATGTGTTTTTTACTAGTAATTAGCAAGTTATAACACTGTGTTCAACAAATCTTCCTTCAAGGTAGTTGCCTGTGGGATTACAATCATGCCAGCTAAATGCATCTGTAAGATTGTGCTAGTTGTTTGTTTCAATGTCTGCATTTTATGGTGCCATTTTAAAGAAAAGCAATGCCAATTCTTTTGAGTCCAAATATTGCAGAAGTATTTTTTATGTTTAGAGAAAGAGAAATAATGCTGTTTACATTTGGGCCTCAAATACCTTTCTAAGTTAAGCAATCAATTAAACAATATGCACTTATTACATCAGCTAAAGGAAGAAAATCAAAACTTTTGAACATAACTGTCTTCTTCAGGAGTTCTCAAATGAACCCTCAGGCAGTTAAGAAACATTTAGGGTAGAATATGCTGATGTTTGGATCAACAATTCTAGATTGCATCATTCTCAACATTGGGGAATGATGGTGTGATTACAATTCTACAATATCTGTTTAGATTAGGTATCTGTTTAAATTTGATGTTGCAACCAGAATGATTTTTGATTTTTGAAAGTAAAACGGTAAGGCAATTAAGAAACATTTAGTAGAGTAGTCAACATTTATCATAAATCCAAACATAACTGGAAGATCCAATCTGGGTTGACCACCGTGACTAGAAGGCTAGAGAGAAGTTCCCTGAAGATGGGCTCCAGCACAAGTCCTCAAGCTTGGAAAACAAAGCCTCTGGTTCCGGTGAGCAACCCAGATTGGATCCTGCAACATTATCCTGGGACACATATATTTGCCTTCATTCATAACCAGAAGATTGTATAATGAATAACATGCCATTTAATTATTTAATTTAATTAAAACAACCAGGATATTTCCTAGTTTACCAAACCTGCCCAACCAAAAAAAAAAATGCTTAAAATGCACTAGGTATTTTAATACCATATAGCATTAAACTGGAGGATAATACTTGATGTTACTCATGATTAACAATGACACACTTTGGAATATTTCGTACCCTACGAATTAATCAGTGCAATATTCAATAATCAAAAAAGAGAACTATCTTTCCAGTGCTGTATGCGGCCACCT
>NW_020772435.1:0-10118 GCF_900518735.1 Pseudonaja textilis | reverse complement strand
GGGTCATGCACACTTTTGCACGCAATGACAAAAAGGTTAGCCATCACTGTACTACACCAAGAGATGCTGAAGTCTTGGAGGATGAGGAGAACAATGATCTTAAAGAGCAGAAGTGTGAACAATCAAAGTAGGGAGTTTTTGAAGTATTTAGAAACACGGAAGGAACCACATTGAGAATCTGGAGGGCAGAAGGCTTTGATCTTGATAGGATAAAACCAGCAACTTGCTTCGAAGCAGGACCCCCCCCCCCATTTTTGTCTCTCTACAAAGCAGAAGTAACCAACTCTCTTTCTACAGACCCCGCCCCCACATAGGTTGATAAGCGAATTAACACGTTTCCCCTCCTTTTATTAATATAAACAGTTAAGTGAGCTTCATTGCTCAGCTATCATTGAAATTTACTTTCTGTTTTGCATATTGTAATTAGAATTATCTGCTTGCTCGTTGTTTGGTATACCTGCCATGTTTTAAAGTATGCTTAGTTCCCCAGTGAAGCGTCCCTGTTAACTTTTGAGGAGTAATTCTTAATATCTCACACTGAACTTCTTTCTGTCCCTTCTAGGCGTGCCACGGCTGTTCCTCCAGCACGAAATGTGACTGTAGCGGACACAAAGGAGAAAAGGTGAGTCTGGAAGGAAGTGTAAATTTGTGCTAGGCATGGGGTCCCGAATCCCCAGTCCATGGCATGCCAGAAACTGGGCCATGCAAACATGCGAAGCCCCACCATGGGATGTAGGCAGCATATGAAATGACATCGCCTCTGGTCCACAGGAACACCTCTCTCCACAGGACCAATCCCTGATGCCCAAAGGATTGTGGGGCCACAGCGCCAGACAGTCAACCCAAAGAACTGCTTTACAGATGTTCCTCCAGGAATCTCCAAACTTGGCAACTTTTACCACTTGTGGACTTCAGCTCCCAGAATTCCTCAGCCAGTAGTTGAAGTCCACAAGTGGTAAAGTTGCCAAGTTTGGAAACTCCTACCCTTGGCGAAACACACCAACGTATTTAGCATACATCAGTGACCAACAGTTCTCCCATTGCTTGGAATGTCTTATAGCTGGCTAGAGTGTGGTCTTTCCTCCACATGTCATAACATGTTGTTGAATTCATCCCAAGATTTCTACAATGTCAAGCAAAAAAATCTCACATATCCTTTGACAGTCTTAATCCATTTGTTTACTGCCAACACGTCACGAAATTTCAGCTATTTTTATTTTTGTTTAATTAATTTTTATTTCATTCTAGGGGTTTGGGGGTTCATCGTTACATGTTCCATGCTTGTTCTTGTATAGCACATTGTGAATTACACTTTTTAAAATTATGTATAGCTCTAGTACCAAATCAGTACAGATAAACTTTGTGGGCACATGTGATCTGTTTCACCCACCATGCTAATTCCTAAATAGGTTTAGTTTTGGCTTAATGTTAAGGAGAAGCCAACCACAATGGTTTGAAGACCGTGATTGATGGCCTAGCATTATATACAAAGTGGTCATGGCTTCTTCTGCAAATCATGATTACACAGAGGATGGCATAACATGGTGTGTGAACCAGATCACTGAATTGGAGAAATCAGTTTTTAAAGTGAATTCACGAAAAGCCCTCCAAAAATTAGCTGTTTGGGTCTGAAATTCCAAGCTGACTTGAGGAGTTTGAGTTTCTTCTATAATTTGAGCTGCTGTTACAGTTTTAGCATCGGCCTAATTAGGATGCTCTGTTTTTGAAACATGCTTTCAGGCCGAACTACTTAGGAGGGGCACCTTTTTCTCACCAGGTGCCTCACGGAATGAGGTCATAACTTGGCTCAGGTGCTTGTTGAAGGTTCATGGAGATGTACCTGTGCCAAGCCCAGGGGTTTGTCTTTTTCTGGCAAGGAAGAAAGGTTAAATGAGGTTGTGTTGCCAAGAGCCCCAAGTTTTCTGATAAAAGTCAGAGATTTACTGTTCTGACACAATTTGGGACTGAAAAATTTGGAGAAAGCAAATTAGGTTACGCATTGTCGGAGGGAATCTCAGAAGTGACAAAAACAGCAGTGCGTAGCTGGAATTACCTGTCAAAAGGTGTTCTACTTGTAATAAGCCACATTTTATCGAAATGGGTGGATGAGTTTTGACCTAATTGACATCCTCCATCTGATATTATTTGTTTTTAAAATTGATTGGGAAGGCGTATTCATTTTTGACTTAATTGTCAAAAGTCAATTCACGGCAGAGTCCACACCAGTGGTGGGATCCAAAAATTTTTTTATTACCGGTTCTGTGGATGTGGCTTGGTGCGCGTGGCATGGCTTGATGGGCGTGGCAGGGGAAGGATACTGCAAAATCCCCATTCCCTCCCCACCCCACTAACCTGCTTTCCAGCTCCGTTCTCCTGTGCAAGGCAACCAAAGAAAACCCAGCCAATCAGCTGGGACTCGATGGGAGGCAGAGGATAGATGGGGTTGTCAGGGCCAGTCAGAGACGGTATTTGCCGGTTCTCTGAACTACTCAAAATCTCCACTACCAGTTCTCCAGTCTTTGAAGGGCTGCTCCATTTCAAAGAGGTCCTGCTTTGCAAAGCTACTGGCCAGCTTGCTTCTAGAAGCAAAGAGAAGCTACCTACAACTTTGGTCTGCTCTGTTTTCCAGCCACATACAAGTGTTGGCAAGTGTCCGGAGTACGTGCACCTGAGTTTTCTCCACTGGAGGAGTCCTCTGAAAGATCTTTGGGCTTGGCATTTGTATCCTGTCAATCTTATACCTTGTTGAACCAGATTCCTCCCAAGAGGAGATCCTTGTAGCTGCTCTCCAGAGAGGAATGTTGCCCTCTGCATTACATGGGGCGTTGCTCATTCTTCGTGTTCCTTGTTGAGGCACAAATTGTTCTGTCTTGAGCCAGGTCCTCAGCATCCCAGTTCTTCAAGAAGTCGTCAAAAGTGCACACTGGTTTTGCTTGCTGGAGATCTAGCACTTGTGTGCCCTGCTGGTGTCTTTTGGTTCTTTAATTCCAAAACAAACAATGGCCTTCAGAGAGAATTATCTGCCTGACAGGTTAATTGCCAGGCACCCAAAATCTGATCACATGACCATGGAGATGCTGTGATGGTTGTAAGGACAAAGACCAGTTGTAAGTTTTTCAGTGCTGTCATAAGTTCAGATGGTCACTAAACAAATCTGGTAAGTCGAAGACTGCCTGTATTTGTATCTTAATAATGACCCGGTTATTCTGTTGTTTGCCTTTTCCAAAACATCATCTTCCAATGCTCTGCCTTCTTCATGTTGACCCAAATTCAAATACCTTTAACCTAATTATTTTTTCCCTCAAAGAAAAAAAAAGTTATCTGTTTTTAAAATTGGTGCTTGATGTGCCATAAAGTATCCCATTATAGCCCATGATTCAGTGTCTCTGGAAAGATGCCAGCGTTATAATTTCCCCTTGAGAATTATCTGTGCTGTTCAAACTTGTAACCGTTTCCAAAATCAAGGGAATTTATTCACTTGGATTCCTTGTCCTTTAAAAAAAAGTAATAAAATAGTATCATCCAAGTTTCGAGGTTTAGGTCTGGACTTGTTTGAACCTTCTGTGAAAGATATTGGGGTCTTCTTTTTAAGGCGTAGGTCTCTTAGGAGTAGAATATTGACAATTATACCCACTGCCTTTTTACTCTTTTATCTTTATAAGTCTAAAGCAATGAGCTGCGAGGTTTGAACAGCCAACCAAAATGAGGGTTTTAACCTGAATTTGGAAGGCAAATTCTTATTAAGAATTCCAGCTACTTTCTCCAATGTTGCCTTTTAATTCACGTGGATCTTGGACTGCCTGCAGCCATTTGCTGGTGTCCTCAGTAGCTCTCTATTTCATGCAAGGATTAGGTAGACCTATGAATGAATTCTGAGTGAGAAGCTATTTTGCAGTGTCTCCAATTTAGGTCCTATTCAGAATGTAGATTCGTGAGCCAAGTAGGATCTCAAAGAAAGCTTCCAGAATGTGATGTTTCAGGTGCTGGAATGATGTCCAAGAGATGTAGTTTTAAGTTTACTCTCAGCCAAAGAAGTTCACCGTGTGACTTAGAGCCAATTACAATCTCCTATCCCAACCTTATCGCAAGGATGGGTCAATGGAGGAAGGAGTGCCATGTTTGTTGCCTTGAGCAACAAACATTTACTAACAAATAATAACCACGATTAACCTACAATGCCTAACTTGATGTCCATCAAGTCCAATTTCCTAATACCAACCATACTAACCATCTGTGACTTGATGACACAATATCCTTCCCCACTTGTAGTTGGATGAAAAGTTCCAGAATTTCCCAGCCAACATGGCCGCACCTCCTGGGGAGTTCTGGGAGAGGCTCAAAGGAAACCAAGAAGGCAAAGTTGTATTAGCTTCGTCTCAATATTAGTCTGTGATATATTATTTGTAGATTGCATATAAGGATTATGGTTAATTGCTATTGTTGGTTGCTTTCCCAATCTGTTTTTGCAAAATGAGCAAATGTTACTTAGATTTGCTCACCATAAAAATATTTTGAGGCACTTGAATGAAGATGGTGGGAAGTTAGGCTCCTTGCTGCCAGTTCCTTTATTTACATAACATTAACTAACCATGGCTTGTTTCAGGAAGACCAAAATGTAAATTAGGCTGATAGTTACTTTCTGTTGAACTGACAGTTGGAATCAGCTTGAGCCTAGCCCATAAACTGAAAGACGGATGGCTCAGACTGAACTGACAATTCCACTTAGAACTTGGATGATTCAATCATCTTTATCATAAATCATGGATTAAAAAACCACAATTACTTATAAATCAAATGATAGTTTGCCTTGTGCTCAACAGGATGTGTGAATCCAGTTCTGAATCTAAGATAGCCTTCACATGAGAATTAAGCGTCGAAAAACTAGTGGGTGAACATACGTGAGGCCATCTTGTCTGAAATGGTTAAACACAAGATTGGACTAGAAGATCTCCAGGTCCCTTCCAGCTCTGATGGATGGATGGATGGATGGATGGATGGATGGATGGATTTTAGTATTCTGTACATACTTCTTTAAGTTTTATGTTTCAGAATTTTCTGAACCTTGAGATTGCATTATTTGGGGTCAATAGAAACTGAGATTCTTGGTTAAAGCTAAGTAGTAAATTTAAGTAGTAGACTTAAATTTCACTTTCTGAAATTCTTTCCTTGCAAATTTCATTGCACTGAAATGCAATGCAGGTAACACAACACGTCCTTGTTTTGGATTTGCCACATCTGAATGCAACCCCAAATACACATCATAGTCAAGAACCCCCTTAACTGTCTTGGAACTGTTACAGTTACAGTTACAGTTGGCCAAATCCATTTCCCATATCATAGAGCCATAAAAGGTTTCAGATAACAATGACAGCTTTTTTTTTTAATTGCTTAGGTTCCCAACTTCCCAGTCAGAAACTATTTTGGCACTTGAACTAGTGAACACTCACGGTGTGCAAAATGTTTGGATTATAAATGCTGCAAGCTTGAAACCCCATTCTGAACTCTGATCAGCTCCCTGAGCTCCTAGAACAATGTGAGCAAAACTCAGAAGAACATCTCTAGTACAATCTGAACAGCATCCTAATGTGTCCCCTTAAGGTCAGGAAAAAAAAACTGTTTCGGGCTTAAAATATCTCAAATTTGAAATGTTTGGCTCACTGTCTAGTTGCCAATAATGAACATGTGATTTTTTTTTACCCCCAACGTTGACTATTATACTTAGTCAGAAATGGGTTCTATCTGATTTGGGTTAGCTCAGGGGGATCCAGCCAATGAACCACCACGAGGCCCTGAACCTAAATTGCAGAGCTGAAATTCATTGGTACATTGCTATTATAATGCTGATGTGATTTCAGATTTTTCTTTTCTTAGGAACACAATAAAAAAAGGTGAATTAACTCCTCCCAAATTCTTAAGGCACTTGTTTTACAGACGTAATAATCTCTTTGAAGTGTAGCCATATTTTGGTGAGGATACAAAAATATCTGGGTTTTTGTAATTTGTTTTTTTTTTTTTTAGTAACATGGCTGTAGTTTGTCACTGTCATTTGCTATGATGCTTGTTTTGAATTCTCACTCTAGCTTACAATCCTAGTCTCCATCCAGATATTAACCAGATCTGACCCAGCGTAGCTTCCAGACAAGGTTAGCTTGGCACCTCTGCTTTCTGGCAACTGCGAACTCCCTTAAATTAAACTTGACTGGTGATTTCTCAGAATTGTCCATCTAGTTTTCTTGGCAATGCTTACAGAAATGAAATGCTTTTTCTGCAATGTTTTATTAACTTTCCAGTCTAGTCTACAAGCTCAGCATTCCCTTGTGACCAGCATTCTCTACTTATCACAGCCTGCTCTCCTTCATTTTTTAAAGATTGGTCCAGGCTCTGGGCCTTGCCATTTAGTTGCCACCTGCTTTACTATCCTTGTCCGAAACACTAGCAAAGGTGAATTCATGTTTCGAGTCCTCTCTCCTTGAGGGGACATCCCAGCCATATCGTAGAAGGTGGTGGCTTAGTGGCTTAAGGACACTGGAGATGATCTCAGCTCTGACAGCTCGAACCCTTTCCCCGTGTGACAGGGTGAGCTTCTGTCACTGGCTCAGCTTCTGTCGCCCTAACTCTTCAAAAGCATGTTCTGTGCAAGTAGATAGCTAGGTAGTGCTTTGGTGGGGAGATGAGCTGGTGCTCTGTGCAGGCGGTCAGATTCCTGATGGCTCTGAACCTTCCCGGTTGTAACACCCACTTGTGAGGCAGCTCTAGGACAGGAGGGGGCGTTGGACAACGCTGCAGGAAAAGCCCTTTGACTTTCTCTCTAGTGTGAAACCAGCTCACCCTCCTGTGGAGCATCTTGGAAAGTGCACAAGTGTCTCCTAGAACAGAGCTGGTACCTTGGCAAGCCAAACTACCCCTCTGCAATAGCATAAAGAGACTGGGCTGCCATTTGTCAGAAACAGTGTAGGGTCTCCTGCTTGGGCGGCGGGTTGGACTAGATGACCTACAAGGTCCCTTCCAACTCTGATTACCTGTATCTACTGAAAAATTTTTGATCTCCTGCTGAGAAAAAAAACCCCTTGTCTTCCTAGCGTTGATGTATATGACTCCATGCAATGTTCTCAGCCTATCTGTACTCTAGAGAATATACTGCCCAAACCAATAGATTCTTGTAGACAATTCATAGTTTGAGAAATTGATAGAGCCTCTCTGTTTCTTGGACTTTCCCCCCCTTTCAGATGGCACAGTTAATGGAAATAGGTTTCGATCTTGCTTCACTGAAAACAGACCCTTTTTTGTCCATCAGCAGGAAACAACTGTGCTGCTCTCCACATTGTCCAGTGTGTGATGCAAACAGAATAGAACACATGTTGCATTGCTGTTCCCCCCTCAACAGTTCTCCATCAAGCTAATGAAAGAGAACTTACTTTCAAAATTCTTTCCAGTGAATGAAACGTTCATAGATATTCTTCTAAAAGTGGGAATAAGTTATTTTTCACTGGTTACAGTTGATGACCAACGCACGTATGTGTGGGTGGGAGGGAGGGAGGGAGGAAAAAAGTGAGAGAATGTCCTATTTTTCACAGTCCATCTTCATGGCTTCGCATGTTTTCATTTAACCTGCCAAAAGGGCACCCCAGGGGCTTTTTCAGAAATGGGAAAGATGGAGAGCCAGGGTGGATTCTGATGTACTTGGTAACCGCAAGTCCCATGCAACGAAAGCTAAAGAAGGAAACCAAGCCAGTCCGTTAGGAGAGGACAACATCAAACATTCCAGAATGAAACTCATCAGTTTGGGGCAGGGGGAAGGGTAAGCTGCCTCCAAAGGACACAATCTGTTTCTGGTTTGGGGAGATTAACTTCTGGAAAACCTGCCAGCCCACCCCCAGCTCAGCTGTCTTGGCATAACAATTGTGGAAAAGCAGAACCTTCTGGACTTTTGTAAGGACATTGTTTTCCCCAGAAGAGTTGGACTTGGATGGATGGACACGATTGCAGCAGCAATGAGAGGACCAATGAGAGCCCTAAAAGACCAGGCTGAGCCAGAAATGTGAGAAATGTGCCCCGTGTCATTAAGAGTTGGCACCCGCTTGGTGGCACTTAATCAGACCAAGCGATCACACAAGATCAGTTGTTGCTTGTATGTATACTGAGAGCTTATAGTCTATAGAGATTTGCAATCATCCAGGTCATGGTCGTCCCAAAGATGCTTTTTGAGGAGGCAACTGTTTTCCTTTTGAAGACGTTTTACTTCTTGGATGAGAAGCAAAATGTCTTCGAAAGAAAAAAAACAAGAAATTCCAGTTGACTCCTCAAAAGCATCTTTGGGACTGAGAGCTTATGCACCGGAGACAAATTCCTTGTATGGCCAATCACACTTGGTCAATAAAGAATTCTATCCTTCCCTCCCTCCCTCCCTCCCTCCCATCTACCTG
This sequence comes from Pseudonaja textilis, assembly GCF_900518735.1. The sequence continues at coordinate 1,695 of NW_020772435.1, read as the reverse complement.
TGGTGACCTGGGGCATGGCACAAAAGCAACCAAGTCACAAAAATAGTCAAAGTTCCTTTACTTCCTCCAATTTGGCCTTCAATGTCCAATTATCACCAGCTGGAGAAAAAACTCTCCCAAGAACAGTTTTTAAGAGAAAGAAATTGCATCCAAACTCAAAGTACATATAAATTATGAAGAAAAACCAACACAAATCACACTGCAGCAATTAACGAGACAGGGCAGGATACGGGATTGAAGACATCTAGAGATAACGAAATACACACCCTTGTGAGGATGTCAGAACTCAAGATAAGACTTGACAAGCCAGAATAATTTCATGTTTTGCTTCCAGCAACTTTGCCATGTGGAGTTTGCCCTTTTAAACAGTCTTCCCAGCTGTAGCCCATGAAGGATATCAGGGCCCTTTCCTCCCGTAAACCACACAACTCATGTTGCTCCCTTATCCGTTCCTCCCTGTGTGCCCTAGGATGGGTGAGCCTGGGTCTTCCTCTGAATGCCCAGCCAGCCTATACCCTTCCCCAGTTTCCGCCACACTCCCACTCCCTGTCGGCTGTTCCATCACTCCCTCAGAATCAGATTCCAACAGGGGCACGACACTACTTACCTACCTACCTATCCATCTGCCTGAGGTTTCTCTTTCTAAACTGTATCCAAGTGATTGACTGTAGGATAATACAGACAGTCCTTGACTTAGAACCATTTGTTGTAAGTTGTAACTGTTCAAAGTTAGAATGGCTTGGAAAAAAAGTGACTTATGATCATGTTTCACACTTAATAACCATTGCGGCATCCCCATGGTCACATGATCAAACTTCAGATGCTTGGCAACTGACTCATAACTGTTGCCGTGTCCCAATGTCGTGTGATCACACCTTTTCTGACCTGACAAGCAAAGTTGATGGGGAAGCCGGATTCACTTAACAACCGTGTTACTATCAACTGCGACAAGAAAGGTTGTAAAATGGGGCAAAACTCAACAAATCTCTCAGCAACAGAAATATCGGGTTCAATTGTGGTCATAAGTCCAGGACTACCTCTGTATTGCAGAACCTTTACAGGTTTCCTGCTGGACTGAAGTGAGGTCCGAATTGCAGCTTTCCAGGGAAAGGAAAATTCAGGCCATTGCATCATCATTCAAATTTTGCTGAACGTTGAATGCTAGCGAGCCAGAAAAGCATCTAAAGATAAATGAGGTGGCTGAGAATAGTTTTAATATCTTGATTATCAGGGGACCAGGTCATCCTGTGCATCTTAGTCCAGAGCCAAGAGAAGAAGAATTGATAAGTGGTTGGTAATGACTTGAATAAAATGACGAATCGGTAATTTATGATCCTGGCTGCAGCCTTTTGCATGTTAAGCGTAAGGAAAAGCCCCGTGAGGAGCCTGAGAAAGAAGAGAAGGTTATCTGGACAACAATCAACTGAGAAGAAATCTTGTCAAAGGTTTATTTCTTAAATGGCAGCTGACTCCTGGGTTGCAAAGACCAGGAAGAAATCTTTAGAGACTTCTCCTTAAAAAAAACTTGCTAATAAAGGAGTTGTTGAAGTTCCTGCCAGTGCCCAAGTTTTCAGTGTATATTTTAGCCCCAATTCTTGCATTAATCCATCTTAATGAAATGTATTTATTTTATTTTTATTTCAGAAAATGTATCTCATATTCATATATATATATATATATATATATATATATATA
>NW_020772434.1:0-10118 GCF_900518735.1 Pseudonaja textilis | reverse complement strand
GTAAACAATTTCCCTAATTTTGGTTGTAATAACAATTGTTCATGTTGCTTTTTAATATGTACTTCTTGTAGACAAATTATATCAAACTTTAGTTTCCTTAATTTATGGAAAATCTTCCTTCTCTTAGCAGCTGAATTCAGTCCATTTATATTCATTGTAATCAGTTTTTTCTCTTCCATGATTATATTTTATATTTAGATTTAACCACTCTCGTGGGTCTTGATTCACGCTGATCTTTAATATCCACTTGTCCACCTACTGCACCTTCTTCTTTTCCAATCTCCATTTGTTCCTCTTGGGATTCAGTTAATGGAACCTCCTTTTCTGCCTCTCCTTCTCTCCCTCCAAAAACTTCTGCGTAGAACAGTTCTGCTTTCTCAATTGAATCAATTCTATGTCTCTGTTCCTGCCACGTAAACATCAATCCTTCTGGGATCAGCCATCTGTAAGTCACCTCCTTTTTCAATAACATTTTGGATATTCTCTTCTCATCTCTCTCTCACTCTTCTGGGTATTTGTTTTAAAACCAAAATTTCTTTACCTTTGTATTTCAATATCTTCTCTCTTGCCACTTGTAATATTTGTGTCTTCATGGATTTTTTAGTAAATCTAATATGGACTTCTCTGGGCAGATTATTTCTCATTGCATATCTTGTAAAAACTCGATATATCTCATCTATTCCATCCATCATCTTCTCTTCTGTTATCTCCAACGCATCCGCCAAGATTCCTACCATTATCGCAGCCAAATCTTGTCCTTTTTCTTCTTCTATATTTTGAAATCTGAGATAAAATTCTGATCTATCCAACTCCCACTTTAACATCCCACTTTTTTCTTGTTCAATCACTGTTAGTCTATTATCAATATTTCCAATCTTCTCCTCTCTTCGTTTGCCCCCTTCTTCGACTTTTTGAAGTCTCTCCTCATATTTTGCCATCATCTGTTGAATACTTTCCACTTTTTCCTCCGTCCTCCCTGTTCTTTGTTCAATGGTATCTATTTTTATCTTAAGATCTTGAATTCCTTGCATAATCATCTGAAAAGATACTCTTTCTTGTTCTTGTTCTTTATCTTGCTTTAACATTGTCTGAATTGAACGCTGTCCAGATGGTGGGGAGGCAGAAGTAGACATAGAGGCACCCGAAGATATAAGTTTCTTACTCATTTTAAATGGTTCCAGCTCTTCAAGTTCTTTCAAATTTTAATCCAAAAAGAGTAGCCAATTATAATCCAAAATGAAAAGGCCAATAATAAAAAAGAATTAATAATGAGGGAAAAAGAAGAAAAACATGAAAAAGGAAAAGAGCAAAAAAAGAGAAAAAAAGAAAAAATTCTTCAAATTCTTCCTGACCTTAATCCAATTAAAAAAAAAAAATCCACAGAAGAGAATAAAAATAAGAATAAAAACCCAGTAATAATAATAATAAACAAGGCCAAAGCCAAAAAGAAGGAAAAGAGAAAAAGAGAAAAAAAAAACAAGAATAAATTTCTTCAAATTCCACACCTTAATCCAGCCAAAAAAAAAAAAAAATCTCAATAGAAAAAAGAAAAAAGAAATAGTCCATTGATATACATTAAAAAGAAAAGCAGAGTCCAAATAGAAAGGAGAAAAAATAGAGTAAAATAAATCAAAATAAAATAAAAATAAAAAATTCAGAGGCTTCCCTTTGCAAATAAATCAAACTTAAAAATAAAGACCTTACTAAAATAAAAATATAAATTGATGGTGGTGGAGGGGGTGGCGGAACTAAAAAAAAGAAAAAAAGAAAGTAAGCAACAATACACTGCACTCTATTTAATTGTCCAATGTCGCGTTGAGCGACCTGTCTGTTGTTTCGGCTTTCTGGTTGATTGCTGAATTCCTCTCAGAGAATAACCCTTGCAAGGGTGAGATTTAAAGTAGCCCTTGCAAGGGCGAGATAGCGCGACCCTCGCAAGGGTGAATTAGTCCTCGCAAGGACGAAGTTTAAAGTAACCCTCGCAAGGGTGAGAAAATAGCCCTCGCAAGGGCGAGATAGCGCGGGACCCTCGCAAGAGTGAGGCTAGGCAAGACTCTCGCAAGAGTGATTGCCAAGCAAGCGCAAGAAATAAAACACACAAAACACAAGCGATCTTCAAATGAGGCAACACTTTGAGCCTGGGGGAGATCGGATTCCTCGGCTGCGCCTGGAACAGATGGAAATGTCCGGGCTTCTGGACTTTTTCACTCCTCGCTCTTCCCCAGGCTTTTAGCTGTCCTCTTTTATTGTGCTAATTCAAGGGAGGAGGTGAGAGAGGAATTTTACAGGAAGATAAAGAGATACAATGTTAATCTTTTAGACCAGGCTACGTGACATGAGCAACGAACTCTGTAACTGCTATAGATAAGCATATCTTCTTTGAATACACATTCTTTGTCTGTGGTTAATCTTTTATTAACTCCCTTCCTGTCAGTGCTTTCCTGCTATAATGTTCTGAGCTGAATACGTGCTCTTTAGCAAGATTTCTTCTTGTGGAAAAATACAAGACAGAGCCAAGGTAAAATAGTCACAATTCCTCCTTTTCTTTATTTTTTTTGTGCTCATGACTCTAGGTAGAGTTCTTTCTCTTCCAGAGTAGTCTCACAAGGTGGCAACAAGCCCTTCGGTTTGTTGATGCCTTGCTGAACCAGCTCATACGAGGAGAAGTCCTCATCCCCTGAGTCGTGGCTGGACCGAGTTAAGAAATTTTCTTTGGGAGAAAAGAAGTTATTAATGTCTATTTCCTCCTCTGGCTCTTGGTCAGAGTACCATTCCAACAGCGGTTTTTTGACCAGATCTTTTGATTCAATGCTGGATGTAAGAAAGCTAACTGTTTTTTGAGTATTGTTAATTTCATTGTCAAGTGTTTTCAAACCATCCCTCAATAATTTTAGTAAACGTCCTATTACACATGGACCAATAGTACATGCAAGAAGCAATAACACAAGAGGACCTATTAAGGCTGATAATAGTGTTGTTAACCAGGGAGAAAAATTAAACATGCTTTGATACCATGACTGTTCTTGTTGTCTTTCATTCTCTCTATCCTTCAATCGTTTACGTAATTCAGCCATGGAATCTTTAACAATTCCTGAATGACCAGCATAAAAACAACATTCTTCTTTTATTGCTACACATAATCCCCCTTTGTTTAAAAATAATAAATCCAGACCTCTTCTGTTCTGAAGAGTCACTTCAGTCAGAGATGAGAGAGAATTTTGAAGAGCAGTAATTGAAGTCTCTATTCGTTTGAGATCTTCATCTATTTGTAAACTAAGAGTAGCTAACTGTTGATGACCAACAGCTAAAGCTGCTGCACCTGTGACTGCACCTGCTGCCCCAAGGCCTAACAATACAGATAGTGTTACAGCTGTTATTACTTCTCTTTTTTTATGAAGGGGAAATTGTGGAGATTCAAGTTCATTAATAAGTTCTGACCCTGGATAAAATGTGATCTTTGGAATCAGTTTTACCTGAATGCAAAAGGATTTCTGAGCAATGAGAACATCACCATGAACACAAGCAGTTGCTCCTGTGGAGCATGCCCATATAGAATTATTACCTGGGATAAAGAATTGTCCTTTGAGACGAGCTGTGATATTGCCATTGGAGGTGGTGTATAGAGGACCATAGCCTCCAATGTTAAGGTTTGATCTTTCTTTTGGTAAATATACATCACAGTGATATCCAGATGAAACCTTCTGACAATATTGAGAGTGATTGGCAGGTATGTTTCCTAGGCAACATCCCTTACCTATTATGTCAGTGATAGTGATGGAGGAAGTATTCCATCTGCATTGTGTGTCACTGGTGGAGTTACTAATAGGTTCATTGGAAGCTATTGCTTCATAGAATGGTGGCAAATCAGATAAGCAAAGCCAACATTGATCAGTTTTGGATGAATCATTAAGTGTAGTTGCTAGCAATTTGTAAGAAGAATTAACCAATTGTACTAATGGATTCACCTGAATATTGGGTTTTTGTAGAAAGTTTGATTTCAAATTGTGATTGGGACCAATATCATAATTAGACATAGATATAGAAAGACGAATTGTAAAAATATACCCTTCATCTCCTAGACCATCCCACTGACGTCCTCCCCAAGTAAACCCAACCATCCATTGTTTTTTTGTAAGTGTCTTTCCTTTTGCAGTAAATGTGATTCTGAGTGGATTTAGTCTCTGTCCACAACAAGGCCTTGAAGAGCAGGGAAGATGTTCTTGAGCACGGGTAATATGAATATAGTCATTTTTGGTAGGCGCTTCCCACCAGATATGACCTGTGGATACACAACTCCATTTTTTACAATATCTGTCAACTACCCCACCGCAGGCAGCACGAGAAGCACCAGTACTGTGAGCAGGACAAAAATATAGTCTAAAGTTGTGAATAGGTGCTGGAGAACAGGAGCCTTGCTTGTCCCATATATCAGCTTGTAGTTTTTTATCTGCAAATTTTTCTACTCCTGTCCCCATTTCAGCAAAATCCATGAAAAGCTGAGGAAACCATGGCCATCTAGTATAATTAGTGGTGGTGTTTAAAATATTTCCTTGAAAATCAAGGATAGTCCAGGTGTAATCTTGAGGTTGATGTTCATTTGTAGAAGGTTGTATGCTTGGAGGAATGCGATGATAGCCAAATCTTGGAACAGCACGAGATGCAGACCGCTTAGAGATGGAGTTGACAGCGATGAAGACAGGATACCCAAGATGGCGAGCTCGAATGGGAGCTGTAGTCTTATGATGAGTGTCATCAGGGATGAGGTGGCGTCTTCGCATGACAGGTGTTGTGTAGTGAACAGGAACCCAGGAAGATGAATGATGCAATATGCATTTGATGACATCACAGGGTGGAAAGCAGCAACGAAGATGCCATTGCAGTTTGTTTCCAGGAAAAGTTGTCTCAGAATTAGCTTGAGATGGCAATGTAGGAAAAGCAGAGGATAGTGGAGGAGATGCCACTGAAGGAGTGGAAAGTAATAGAACAGTGTGATTAAAGTATGTGTGATTGTGAAAAAATCCTAAGCAAGAATAAGATCCTATAGTAGATAGAGTAACATGTATAGTTAAAAATATTAAACAAGGAGAATAGTAATAGTGAACAGTAATGTCAGAAGTAGGCGAAAGAAAGCTACCATTGTGTTGGAAAACATAATTACATGCAGAAAGGAGATTATCTTTAAAAATAAAGGTAACAGTGTCAGCAAGAAAAGTAAAAATAGCATCAGGAGACGCCCTGAATTGAGAAAAGACAGGAAATATTGATATCAGAAGAAAAATTAGAGTTAGAGTTAGGTTTGCCATGGTAAGGTCTGACACAGCGAGCAGGAACCCAAAGCACTCGATCAGGAAGTTGGACAGCAGCGTAACCTTTTCCCCAGGTGATGAGCTGTGCAGGACCTTTCCACGCAGGATCTGGAAGCTGTCTGAAATAAACAAGAGGACGGGAAGAGGGAACTACTGGCTTGGTGAAGTGGCGAGAAGCCGCTGTGGAAGAAGGAGAGCCAGTAAGATTAAGAAAGTTAAGAGAATAGAGAGTAATGTTCAAGATGTTTTGTAACGCCGGGAGGTTCGGGGGGCCTAAGCCTTTTTTCCCTGTTTGCCGATCAAGGGCATTTTTCAGAGTTTGGTTTGCCCTTTCCACAATAGCCTGACCTTGGCTATTGAAAGGTATGCCAAATTTATGTGTGATGGCCCACTTATGGCAAAACTCAGCAAAGGGAGAACTGACATAAGCAGGACCATTATCTGTTTTGAGAATTTTTGGACATCCCAACGTTACGAATGACCGAATACAGTGATTAATAACATTTTTAGTAGCCTCTCCTCTTTGTAATGTTGCCATAATAAACCCTGAATATGTATCAACTGATACATGAATGTATTTCCAGGGAGCAAAGGGAGGATAATGAGTTACATCCATTTGCCATGTATCACAGGCTTGAGTACCCCTAGGATTAACACCTTCAGGGATACCTTTGGCCTGCAAGCTACATGTTGGACACTGTTGAATTATTGCTGTGGCTTCTTGATACGTAATCCCAAATTGCTGTACCAAGGCCTTCTTATTTTGATGGAAATAGTCATGACTCTCCCCAGCTGAAAGCTGTTGTGGAAGAGGAGAGGAGGCCATAATTTTACAAGCCTCATCTGCCATATGATTGCCTTCTGCCAGAAATCCAGGCAATTGCTGATGACTTCTGATATGAGCTACAAATAAAGGTTTCCCTCGCTTTTTCAGCAGTGTCTGAAGCTGTAAAAAAAGTGTCATGAGAGAAGGAGGGGTAACAGGAGAAATATATGCATCGAAAATATGAGCAACCATCTGAGTAACATACATGCTATCAGATATTACATTTAAAGATTCCTGTGGAAAAAGAGACAAGGCCAAAGAAAAAGCAGCTAACTCAGCTTGTTGTGCTGAGTTCTGTGGGGCAGTTAAGCGTTTGTTCCATTGAGCATTTTCACACCATGCACATGCTCCAATATTTTTTGAACCATCAGTAAAGACAGTTAAGCCTTCCTTCAATGGCTGTTGGACAAAAGGTGATTGTAAAACAAAAGGAACTGTCTTCAACACCTGCAGTCATGAATCAGATGGAAGGTGGCATGACACTTGGCCACACCAATCTTCCAATGCATCCTGCAGTGTTGTGGAAGTCTGAAAAAGAGGTTCCCATTGACTAATCTTAAAAGGAATATACAATGTAAAAATATCCATTCCCATCAGGGCTTTGGTTCTCTTGCACCCTTTTTGTATAAGAAAAGCCATTTGTGCTGCTTTAGTAAAAATAGAGGTTTTTGGCGTATGTGGTAGGTGTAACCATTCCAAGAAATGAAGATTTTTTGCATTAGATACTTGAACAATTATTGCAGTCAGTAATTGATGAGTGGAAATAATAGCAAGAGAAGGTGGTGTGTCTGCAAGTGCACGGTTTACCCATTGAGTTGCTAGGGCTGTGTTTACTTGCTTTAAAGCTTCTAGATTCTGAGCTGAAAGATAGACCTTATCTGCAGGATTTTTTAATCCTACTAGTGCTTGAAAAAGCGGTGATAGCATCTGTGTGGTTAGAGCAAGATATGGTCTAGCCCAGTTAATAACTCCCAAGTACTGCTGTAATTGAACCAATGTGGTTGGCTGTGGAAGTGTGAGTGAAGGAATATGTGGAGATGCTGAGGAAGCTAAAACCTTGTGACCTAAATATTGCATTGGGTAGTGTGACTGGATTTTTTCAGATGCTATATGTAACCCTGCTTTTGCTAATGTGGTCAAGAGGATCGGAAAAGTTTTTTGTACCGTCCCCTTGGGCCCGTCAGCTGCAATTAAGATATCATCCATGTAATGATATACAAGAAAATTAGGAAATTGAGATCTATAAGGATGCAGAGCCTCATTGACAAAATATTGACACATAGTTGGTGAAGTAAGCATACCTTGTGGAAGAACTTTCCATTGATACCTAGATGTGGGTTTAGAGTTATTGAGTTCTGGCACTGTAAATGCAAAGATGATTCTATCCTTTTGTGCCAGAGGTATAGAAAAGAAACAGTCCTTTAAATCTATTATTATGAGTTCAAATCCAGCTGGGATCAAATTAGGATTAGGCAGACCACACTGCAGTGGCCCCATAGGTTGAATAATCCTATTCAAGGCTCTAAGATCACTAAGAAGGCGCCTTTTGCCAGATTTCTTTTTAATTACAAAGACTGGGGTGTTATAAGGACTGGTGGATGGTTCGATATGTCCCTCTATTAACTGTTGATGGACAAGGAGATGTAAAGCCTCCAATTTTTCTTTGGTGAGAGGCCATTGATCCACCCACACAGGAATAGATGTTTTAAGAGTAAGAGATAAAGGAGAAATAGACATTTTGATAGAAAAACTATGGTATCTGAATATAAGCTTGAAATTGAGAAAGTAAATCACGTCCCCAAAGATTGCAATGTAGAGGAAGGATATAGGGTTTAAGATAAGCAGTTAAGGTAGAATGCTCAGTAGAAGCAGAAAGCCAATGAGAGCTGACCTTAGCAGCTTGAGCACCACCTACGCCCTGCACTGAAGAAGCTTCTGTGAGAGACCAAGAAGAGGGCCATTCATTAGAACGGATAACAGAAACATCTGCTCCGGTGTCAATCAGACCTTCAAAAATTCGACCATTGAGTGTAACAGAAAGAGTTGGTTTTGAAGCTTGAACAGGTTGCTGCAATGCAAACAAAGAAAGAGGTTCAAAAAGAGGCAAAATTATAAGTGTAGCAACTACTGTCCCCTTTTTTTAAAGAAAAGCAACGATCTCCTATTGCAGCCAATGCAAGATTATTAAGAGCAGAAGAATCATATAAGTAAGGAGCTGCAACCACACCCTCTATTGTAAGAGAAGAATTGGGAATAAGCAAGACAGGTGTGGAAGGAGGAAGAGGTTTGAAAAGCGTTGCAGTTAAAGGAAGAGTAAAAACAGCACCAGGATCATCATACACAAGATCCTCTAACAATACCACAGGAAACGTTGTGGCAGTTAGTTCAGCCTTTGTGGTGGGGCTAGCTGAAGACCCCTCAATTAGTTTCCCGAAGGCTGTGAAGGAGAAGGATTAGAATAACAATTTGAAGCCCAATGATAGCCTTTCCTGCAGCGAGGACAGATAGTTTTTGGCTTAGATGAAGAGGGTGGACCTCTGGTTTGGCCATGAAAAGCAGCTCCTCCCCCTGGCTTACGACATTGATTTTTAAAATGTCCTGGCTTGCGACAGTTAAAACAATTGCCATTGCGTGTTAAAGCAAAAGCATCAGGAGGAGAAGTGGTAGCAGAATTAGGATTTGGTAATGAAGCTGTGATTGCAGTAGCAAGCATATCCATTTTATGAGTAGTCGTTCCTACAATTCTACAGAGTTGTAAAAACTCAGCCAAAGTCACTCCTGGCTTATTAGCGACTGGCTGTAGAATTTTTTGACAATCATGATTAGCATTTGAATAAGCCAATTTTATAAGTAATTCTTGTTTAGCAACAGGATTATCTATCTGTCTATCTAAGGCTGTCTGAAGCCGACTTATGAATGAAGCATAAGGTTCTTCAGGTTCTTGCATAATTTTTAAAAATGCTTGGGGGTGAAGGAGATGCACTTCTAGACAAAAGTCACACCTTGGAACCAGTAAGGTGAAGGGATCCCAGACGATTAGAGATCCCGGAAGAGCCCCCAGCTGTCGCGTTGAGCGACCGGTCTGTTGTTTCGGCTTTCTTGTTGATTGCTGAATTCCTCTCAGAGAATAACCCTCGCAAGGGTGAGATTTAAAGTAGCCCTCGCAAGGGCGAGATAGCGCGGGACCCTCGCAAGGGTGAGGCTAGGCAAGACTCTCACAAGAGTGATTGCCAAGCAAGTGCAAGAAATAAAACACACAAAACACAAGCGATCTTCAAATGAGGCAACACTTTGAGCCTGGGGGAGATCGGATTCCCCGGCTGCGCCTGGAACAGATGGAAATGTCCGGGCTTCTGGGCTTTTTCGCTCCTCGCTCTTCCCCAGGCTTTTAGCTGTCCTCTTTTATTGTGCTAATTCAAGGGAGGAGGTGAGAGAGGAATTTTACAGGAAGATAAAGAGATACAATGTTAATCTTTTAGACCAGGCTAAGTGACATGAGCAACAAACTCTGTAACTGCTACTTTGTAACTGCTATAGATAAGCATATCTTATTTGAATACACATTCTTTGTCTGCGGTTAATCTTTTATTAACTCCCTTCCTGTCAGTGCTTTCCTGCTATAATGTTCTGACCTGAATACGTGCTCTTTAGCAAGATTTCTTCTTGTGGAAAAATACAAGACAGAGCCAAGGTAAAATAGTCACAGTCCAAGGCTCTAATTATGACTCCCTTCTCTTTCCCACAAGCTTCAAAGCTAAGCCATAAATATCCAGAAAGACACCTGTAATAATATTCTACAAAGCGCTTTCCTCTATCTTATCAGAAGATGTCCCTGAGAAGAAGTACTTCGTCTTTTCCAGTTCAAGTAAAATGTTTCCAAGCCTCTAGTTGGCAGTGTTACAAAGTTTCTTAGTTCTCACTTTCCCCCCCTCCTCTCTAAACAGCATAAAAAAAAAAAAGAAAAGCCGGCAAGGAATACACAAACA
>NW_020772433.1:0-10119 GCF_900518735.1 Pseudonaja textilis | reverse complement strand
TAATGCTTGCACCCCCTTCCAGAAAGAGGAAACATTTTAGGAAATTATAAAAAGGCAGAATATTATATTTCCCTGAAGGAGAAATGAAGAAAGATGCTCTTGGAGACAGGAAGCAGCCCGCAAGTCTGTTTTAATAGGCCCAGGAGGTATTTGGTGCCCATGGAGAAAGACTGGGCCCGCCTATCTTCAGAATGAAAGACCTTCAGCTTCAGAGGGAAGGGATTAAGACAGGACCCTTCAAGACATCATAGGATTAACCCACAAAGACACAGTTCTCACTACAATGCACAATCTCCTAAGGACATTGCGTCACCCACAGAAACTTCAACCAAACTTCTCAGATAACCAACAGAGCCATCTACGTGGCCCTATGGGAGCCTGACAGCCCCCAACCGAATACAACTTCTTGCACAGGAACAGGAAGCTCAAGTGCAGAGCCCAAGAGAAGGTATTAAAAACCCCTCACTCTCCACTCCATGTGGTCAGCTGCCCAGAACCGCAAACCACCATGTGGGTCTGCTTCCATCAATCAATGGACCCCTTTTCAATCAGCCTTCAGCCTCCATTTTGTCTGCACCTGGGTGAGAGGACGTCTCAAGTTGGGACGGATGGTGATTGGGGCATGTGATGCCCTGATGGGTGCAGGGGGTGGATTTGTAATTTTTTTACTTATTGCAAGGAAACCAGGAACTGCTCTAATAAAAAGAACCTTGGAGAGGACGTCTGTCCCGGAGTTATTTGTCCGAGTGGAGGTTTTCTGGAATGCTGACAGCAGATTTGAGGGGAGATTTTATAAATGGGGAAGGGGGGAACCCTGGTGAGACCAGAGGCGATGGGATCCTTAGGGGAAATCCAAAGTGCTTCCCTGGGGGATATGGGGAGGCAAAGGGGGGAGCAGCAATGAAGCCACGAAGCCTCCCAGATCGTCCTCCTCACCCACCCACCCCAGCTGGGAAATTCCCCCTCCCCTCCCAGAGTTCAGGCATCCAAACAGGTTTAGGCTTTGAACCCAGGACTCAGTCAGGCTCACCCTTGTATCTTGAGTCATGGTGGCCCAGTGGTTAGAATGCAGCATTGCAGGCTAATTCTGCCCACAGTCAGGAGTTCAACTCTGACCTGCTCACCATTGACTCAGCCTTCCGTCCTTCCGAGGTGGGTAAAATGAGGACCCAGAACGAGGCACTCCGGGGCTCAAGCTCTGCACGGAGAGTCCAGGGATGGGGGGGAAAGTTGCATTTAAAGCAGGGGGTCTTCAAATTTGTCCTCTTTAAGACTTGTGGACTTCAATTTATAAAAGATTTTTCTTCTTTTAATAGCTGAGTTCAATCCATTTACATTCATAGAAATCAATTTTTTCTCCTCCATGGTTATGTTTTGTATTTAGGTCTAACAGTTCTCGTGGATCTTACTTCACGTTGTTCTTTGGTCTCCATTTGTCCACCTACCGCACCTTCTTTTCCCATTCCCGTTTGGTCTTCTTGGGGTTCAGTCGGGATAGTCTCTTTTTCTGTCTCTATTTCTCTTCTTCCAAAAAATTCATTGTAGAATATTTCTGCTTTCTCAATTGAGTCGATTCTGTGTCTCTGTTCTTGCCATGTGAACATTAATCCTTCTGGAATCAACCATCTATAATTCACCTCTTTTTCCAATAACTTTTTGGTCAAGAATCGATATTCTCTTCTCATCTCTCTCACTCTTCTGGGCACTTGTTTTAGAACCACAATCTCTTTGCCTTTGTATTTCAACACCTTATCTCTTGCCACTTGTAGTATTTGTGTTTTAATAGACTTTTTAGTCAATCTGACATAGACCTCTCTTGGTAGCTTGTTCCTCATCGCATATCTTGTGAAGGCACGGTATATCTCATCTACTGGGTCCATTATCTTTTCCTCTGTTGTCCCCAAAGCTCCAGCTAAAATTTCTATCATTACAGCCGCCAAATCTTGTCCTTTTTCTTCCTCTATATTTTAAAATCTGAGATAAAATTCTGACCTATCCATCTCCCACTTCAACATCCCAGTTATATCGTGTTCAACCATTGTTAATTTGCTAACGATATTTCCAATTGCCTCATCTCTTTGTCTGCCTTTCTCTTCAATTTTTTGGAGTCTCTCCTCATGTTTCGCCATCATTTGTTGAAAATTTTCAATTTTTTCATCAGTCTTCGTAATACTCGTTTTGAGTTCTTGTATTCCTTGTATAATCGTCGCTAGGTCCATTTGTACTTTATCTTGCTTCGCCATTATTGATAGTCGTCCTCCAGTTGATGGAGAAGCAGGAGCAGAAGTTGAACTGCCAGGAGGTAACGTTTTCTTACTCATTTGAGTAACTCAGAATCTTTAGGTTCCTTTAATCCAATTAATGAGGTAGCCAATTATAATCCAATTGGGAGGAAGAAAAACATAAAAAAGAAAAGCCAGTAAAAAGTAAAGGGTCCAGAATTAAAAAGAGAAGGAGAGAAAGAAGATCAAAAAGAAAAAGGAGGAAATTTTTCAGGTTCTTCTAAACCTTAATCCTATTGTGGAATAGTCAATTATAATTCAAAAATAAAAATTAAGAATAATAAAAAACAAGAAAAAGAGAATAAAACCCAATAATATTAAAAAGCAATAGTAGAAAAAGAAGAAGAAGAAAAAAAGAATTCTTCAGGTTCTTCACACCTTAATCCAATTAAGAGGTTTCAAGAAATAAAAAAAATAACCATAGAAGTAAATAAAAAATAAAAATAGAAAAGGCAAAAATCCCAATGAGCAAAAAGAAAAAAGAAAAATATTCTGAGGCTTTCCCTTTAAAAGGAAAAATAAAAATAAAGTCAAACAAGAAAAAAAAATTAGATATACAAATATTACAAGATATTGTGGGCTTGAAAAGGAGGGATGGAACAGCTAAGAAGTAAAAAAGAAAACACACTGCGTCTTATTTAATTATCCAAGGCTCTTATGGCTTCTCCACAGACTCCAAAGCCAAGCTTCAAGTACTCAATTAATAATAGAAGTTCCAAAGAACACCTGTTAAGACATTCTCCAGTGTTCTTCCCTCTATCTTATCACGTTCCAGTGTCCTTGAAAAAGGATTTCTTCACAGTCCTCTCAACTTCCAATAAAGTATTTTCAAGCCTCTAGTTGGCAGTGTTACAAAGTTTCTTTTATCCATTCCCCCACCTTTCCCAAAAAAAGCCTAATAAAGAAATATACATATATTTAAAAAAAAAACAAATTACTAAAGGGAGCCTCTGTTCTAAAAAAAACTATTAACAATCAAAAGGGGGGAAAAAAGAAAAGAAAATTAAATAGGTATAAGAGAAAAAACCAGTCTAGTTACAGTTACTAAATGAAAACAAAAGTAAAAATAAAAAGCCAAGCCTCAGTTTGACATTCTCTTTAAAAAATCGCCACTTAGTCAATTTCATCAGTTTTTGTCCAAAGTCTTACAGGATTCTTCTCATTTTAGAGTGTTCTTAAGTCCCGGAAAAAAAAAAGATTCTCACCAGCCAATACACTTTCTTTCTGCCTCTTCCTTCCGGAGCTGTCACAGCTTCAGCAGCTTAATGGCTGCCTCTCCGCCGATGGCAAAGTGGCTTCTTCTGGATCAACCAGGGACTTTGCAGTGTCCCTGGGATCAGCAGAACGCACCCCTTGCTATCACTGTCTCTACGGGATGGTTTAGGTCCATTAGGACCGACCAGGGGCGAAGATATCAGCTGCGATCTCGGAGCTCCGAGAGCCCCTGAGTTAAAATTGGATATAATTTGCCTACAAGAAGTACATATTAAAAAACAATATCAACAATTATTGGTACGACCAAAACTGGAGAAAATTTTTACCTCCTTGACTAACTGTAAGAAAAGAGGAGTGGTCCTGTACATTAAAGAAACAATTCCAGCAAAATTGATTTATACTGATGAAGACGGAAGAATAAATGGTTGAAATAGCGGATAACAATACAAAAACACTCTTGGTTGCAATTTATGCTCCGAACAATAAGCAAGAAGAATTTTATAAAAAGTTACATATGAAAACAATTGGACTGGACTATATCAATATAGTTATGATGGGAGATTTCAATGGAATTGTAGATAATAAACTGGACTGTACAGCGACAGCATCAAAACAAAATAGAAAGACTCTCCCTAAATCCTTTTTTAAAATGATAGATGAATTAAATTCATTAAAGATATGAATTAAAGATACATGGAGAGAAAGAAATGGTAAAACCCAACAATATACTTTTTATTCAAATAGACATTTATCATGGTCCAGAACAGATATGATTTGGACTTCATCAGGATTAATATCTAATATTCAAGAAATAAATATTGAAACGGGTATATGGGCAGACCATAACCCAATGACAATTAAATGGAAAGGACAAAAAAGAAGATCTAGATGGACATTAAACAATACTATTTTAAAGGAAAAAGATTTTACACAATGGATGGGCAAAGAATTGGCTTTCTTTTTCAGTGAAAATAAAAAAGAAGATACTTCAATGCAGAATGTTTGGGATACAATGAAGGCATACGCGAGAGGATTAATAATGGACCTATACAAAGAAAAAGAATATTAGGAAGAGGCAAATTATTAAAGCTTTAGAAGATGATTATAAAAAACTGGAAAAAGAACTGCAGAATATGCCACAGAAAAAAGATATTGAATTCAAAATGGATATAATTAAACATAAGATGGGATTCCTGCCAAAGAGACAAATTAGGGATAATATGAGGGTAATTCTGGACACTTTGGAATATTACGAGGCGCATCCTGAAAAACAAATGGCTTTGATATTCTTAGATGCCCAAAAGGCATTTGAGAAGGTGAACTGGAGATTCATGTTTTTGTTATTGGAACAGATGGGCTTTGCCAGAAAATTTATTCAAGCACTAGAAGCCATATATGATAAGCAAACGGCAAAAGTAATGATAGAGGGAGAGTTTAATTAATATAAGAAAAGGCACAAGACAAGGATGCCCATTATCACCTTTGTTATTTGTATTGACTTTGGAAGCGCTGAATAGAAATATTAGAGAGGATCCAAATATAAAAGGAATGAAAATTAAGAAGGAGGAATTTAAACTGCAAGCCTTTGCGGATGATTTGGTTTTTATTCTGGAAGATCCTCTAGAAACAGCTTTAAAACTATTGGAAAAGATAGAGATGTATGGTGAGATGGCGGGTCTGAAAATAAACAAAGATAAAACAAAGATTTTGACAAAGAATATGTTACTAAAACAAAGAGATGACCTGGCAGACTTATTGAAAATTCAAGTTACGAATAAGGTTAAATATCTGGGGATACATTTGACGTCAAGATGTACTACATTGAAAGAGAATAACTATATTAAACTTAAACAACAGATAGCATTTGATTTGAAGAAATCGGAAAAGTTAAAATTGTCATTTTTAGGTAGAATTTCAACAATCAAGATGAATATTTTACCCAGAATTTTATATTTTTTTCAAACCATACCAATTAGACTTGGTAAAGATTATTTCGAAGAATTAAATAAAATTGTGTTGAAGTTTGTATGGCAAGGTAAGAAAGCCAGAAAATTAAAACTTCTACAAGATGCTAGAATTAGAGGATTTGGCCTTCCGAACTGGGAGTTGTACTACCAAGCTGCAAATTTAATGTGGGTTAAAGAATGGATAACATTAAGAAAGACCAGATTGTTGGCATTAGAAGGACATGATTTATTACTGGGATGGCATGCTTTTCTGTGGTATAAGGGAACTAAATCGCAGGGCTATTTTAGAAGGCACTATATAAGGGAGTCTTTATGGTTGAACTGGGAGAAAATTAAGAGAAAATGTTATTTGAAAATCCCAGTCTGGTTATCAACTATTGAAGCCTTTTCTTATCCTATAATATATGAGAAGGAACAAACAGTTAGATATGGGGAAATATTGGATGAAAAGAGTGAACTTAAAACAATACAAAAACTAGAAGAACAAGGCATAAAGATGAATTGGTTTTCATATGCGCAAATACATCCAAGATATCTTATAGATTCTAAAATGGAGGGATTTTATGATAAATTGACTGATTTAGATAGGATTTTGACAGGTACTGATGAAAAAGTGATTAAAAAATTAATTAAAAATTAAAAAATTTGTTGGAAATTACATTAGAGGAGGAACAAGTTAAAGAAACGATGATTGTTTGGGGGAAGAATTTTGGATATGGGATTGATTTGGAGAAATGGGAAAAATTGTGGTCTCAAAATTATAAAATGACAATGTCAACAGCTTATAAAGAAAACTTGTATAAGATGTTTTACAGGTGGCATTTCCCCCCGACAAGAATTGCAAGAATGTTCAAGAACAAATCTGAAAAGTGCTGGAAATGTCATCAGATACCGGGCGCATACTACCATATGTGGTAGACTTGTGAGGATGCTAGAAAATACTGGACTAAAATTTGCATATGGTTGGAAAAAATGACAAAGACATATAGATTTGAAGCCAGAGATTGTTTTATTGGGAATCTTACCTGATACATATAATAAAAATTTGAAGTATTTGATTGTAAACGTATTAATAGCGGCTAGGATTGTATTTGCTAAAAACTGGAAGAGAGAAAATTCCATCAGAGGAAGAAATTATTAAGAAAATACTGGATTGTGCTGAAATGAGTAAATTGATATTTGAAATTAGAGAACAAGAAAATAAACAATTTTATGAAGTTTGGGATCTTTTTTATTAATGGTTAGATAATAAAACATAATAATAGAACATTTAGATTTAGGATTTTTTTTATATTATTTTTATAAAACTTTATTAAGATAGATTTGGTATGATCTTACGATTCATTGCAGAATAAATTAAGTAAATTATAGTTATCTCGTTAAAGTATGAGTTAATAAAATTACAGATAAATGATTTCTTAGTGATGATATTGGGTTATACAATTATTGATTGATAATATGAGTTATGTAATATTATATTAGCGTTTAGGAAATGGATGCACAAAAAAAGTGGTAAACCAACTGATACACTGTTTATAAATTTATGAAGGATGATGTTTTTATGTTGTATGTCTTATGTTGTTTTGTTTGTTGTTAAAATTAAAAAAAAAAACTTAAAAAAAAAAAGCCTTGTGGACTTCCACTCCCAGAATTCCTCCTCCAGTCATGTTAGCTCAGGGATTCTAGGAGTGGAAGTCCACAAGCCTTAAAGAGGCCAAGTTTGAAGGCCCTTGGTTGAAAATTTGAGAAACACTGAGCGGCTGCTTCTTCTTCCTCCCCCTCCCCCCCTCCCCCAATTTCCCTCTTGATCTCATTCCCGCAGCGCTTTCACTTTTCTTGCCACAATTTATTGTTTGGTGCGAAGAAGCCTCCCCGGTTGAGCAACTGCCTGCCTTGAACCAGCCTTCGCTGGAAACCGTCCAGAATCTCCCCCTCCAAATTCCCCCCCTTTCCCCAGCCTCTCTTCTCCCACTGCAGCCGGTCTGTTTTCTCCAAGCTTCTTCCTTTCACTTTGGCTTCTGGGAAAGTGGCTGTTTGGAGGGTGGTTTCCAGCGCCGGGCGGGAGTTTATTTCATTTATTTGTTTGTTATTTATTTCTCAATCTCTTACAAGATAATAGGTATAAGAATAAACACGAGTATGAATACAGGAAATAGATACGAATAAATGGGGGCAATAGGACAGGGACGGGAGGCATGACGGTGCACTTATGTACAAGCCCCTCACAGGCCTCTTAGGAGAGGGGTCAGGTCAATCGTGGTTAGTTTGAGGTTAAAGGAGTGGGGGGTTAGAGGATGTAACCGCAGAGTCAGGTAGTGCATTCCAAGCATTGACCACTCGGTTGCTAGAGTCATACTTGAGTTTGAAGCGGTTTACATTGAGTTTGCATCTTATTGTTTACACTGAGTTGCGCCAAGACCGGCCTTCCAGCCCTGGCGGTTCAGTTTGAACCAGCTGCCGTGTGCGGAGGAGCCTTCCTGCTCTCTTCAATCCCCTTCTCGGAGTTCCCCCTGCACGTAGATCACGGCCGGCTGCTTTTTCCCAACGGCTCCTCGCCGCCTCTTCTCTGCAGATGAGGGAAAGCACTGCGGACTCCGCGAGAAGGTCCTCTCCCGCCGATAAATCCACCCTTAGCAAAGCAGATAACCGATAATCAGAGTTGGAAGGGACCTTGTAGGTCATCTAGTCCACCCCCCGCCAAAGCTTATTTTTATTTTTAATGTTATTTACTTGTCAAACCTGTACAAGATAACAAGTGTAAGCAGGAGTGGGATTCTACCAGTTTGTACCTATTCGCTAGAACCGGTTGTTAACATTCTATGCAGTTCGGAGAACCGGTTGTTAGAAGAAATTATTGGCCTAATCCTGTAAGGAAGGCAGGAAGGAAACATTCTGGTCTTGCTTACAGAAACTGCCTCTCCATTAACCCTTATTACATTCTTGGCAGAACTAGACTTCCTGTCTCAGGAACTTCTCTGGAGATTTTTTCCCCCCTTCTTTGCAGGCACCTTGCTTGTGTGGAGTGACCATTCAAAGTTACAATGGCACTGAAAAAAGTGACTTATGACCATTTTTCACACTTACAACTGTTGCAGCATCCCCACAGTCATGAGAGGCCAGGAGAGGAGATGCATGCCTCGATGTGAGTGCTATTGAGTTGGAGGCCTGTTCCAAGTTGGAAATTGACAAAATCCACCAGAGATAATCCAAACTCTCCCTCCATGGGAGGAAGAACTCTAGCAGATACTTCACAGACCCCTTGTCCCATTTATAAGGACAGAAAGATCTTCAAAATGCAAATGTATCTCCTGATTTGCCCCAAGAGAGACCTGCTGCCTCCGAGATGGATGGAGGGGAATTGGGGGAAGCAGCAGCCGCAGCAGCTGGGAGGGGAGGGAAGATTTTCATGGAAATCCTTCTCTGCTGCTCTTTGACCAAATTCTTCGAAAGGGACGGAACTGGGAAGCCTCTTCCCAACTCAGGAGAAGACAGGACTGCCTGAATCTCAGACTCAGCTGAAAGGAGACGGGAGTCCCAGCGAGAGGCTGAGATCTCAGGGGGCTACGAAAGCAGGACAGAAGGAAGCCCAGAAGAAGCTCCCCAAAGGGGGTCCTTCCATCACCCCTCCTCAAAAAAAGACACTTACTGAAGAATACCAGGATCCCAGCAATCACAACCGCCAGGACAAGAGCAGCCACAACGCAGCCGATGATGATCCCCAGGTTGGATTTTGGTTCTGAATTGGGAGAAAGAGCAGATCATTGAAGGAGAAGCCCAAACAATCTTCCCGAGAGAGACCTAAAGAAGTGAAAGCTGGAAATTCCCCAAAATTAAAATCTCCATGGGCTCATTTTTGTGTCCCTCTCAAGGTAACATGAAGGAGCCTTGCTAACCGTTGTTAGAGGACGTGTCCTCCTGACGCTGCCTCCTTCTCCCACCAGCCCAGCATGAAGGCAGCTGGATTCATCTTTGGCTTTTCGACTCAAAAGTAGCCCTTTGCCACCTTGTGACTCTCAGCAGCTTACAAAACAAAAACTTCACCAACACAATAAAATAAACAAAATTTGTTAAACAAAAACATTTTGGTTCTTTTTATAGGCTGCCCCAATAAGTCCTGACTCGGAGGGGAATTGGGCAGATCTGTATGCTATTTTTTCTACCGTTTGAGTGTTTGCATTTTATTATTTGAAGTAAAATAATTCATATCACCTAACCTTTTTTTTAAAGTGCACACTTTCATTTTTTGGGCTAGTCCAGGAATAACATAAAATTGTATTTTGTGCTTCCAGAAGGTCAGCATGAAAATGGAAAAGGCTGATATTCAGCTTCTGGACGGACCCACAAATGACAGAAATAGAATAACGGAATAACAGATTTGGAAGGGACCTTGGAGGTCTTCCAGTCTGACCCCCTGCTCAAACCGGAGGCACTAAACCATTCCAGACAAGTGACTCTCCAGTCTCTTCTTAAATGCTTCCAGTGATGGAGCCCCCACAGCTTCTGAAGGGAAGCCATTCCTCTCATTAATTGTCCTCCCTGTCGGGAAATTTCTCCTCAGTTCTAGGTTGCTTCTCTCCTTGTTTAGTTTCCACCCATGGCTTCTTGTCCTGCCCTCAGGAGCTTTGGAGAATAGCTTGACTGCCTCTTCTTTGTGG